>NW_022994865.1:300859-610398 GCF_902806645.1 Magallana gigas | reverse complement strand
AATTCTAACATCCGGTGATGTTAATACATTCGAGGTGTTTTTCCGAGCTTGCCGGAAAGGCCCGAGAAGTTGCGATTGCCCTAACCTAAGCAGAGTTGTCGTTCGTTTTTTCTCTATTACAGGAAAGTTTCTCTGCATACTCTATGATTTAGGATTGTTTCCTCATTTTGAAAATTTTGTGTAGGTATGTTCAAGTTTTTGATAGGATATTTTCATTTTAGTTCCTGTATTTTCTTGTATACGGTGGTTTTACATGTAGCATTACATAAATTATAAAATGTGTTAACATTTCTGAACGATTTTCTAATCCTATATATGACGCATCATTTGCTAAACTGATGCTTTATTGTTTATATTGATTTTAATGTTTTGACATTTTCATTTCATTGATATAGACAACATTTTCATTTTATTAATTGATAGATATTAGATGTAAAAACAAAATGTCTTATTTTCAGTAAATTGAAATAGATTTGTAAAATGATGGAAGAAATATCAAGGATTCCCTTACTGTTGGCGTTAATGTTCATAGTTACAGAGGTAAATATACTGTATGTTTATGAACTACCAAATTGAATACGATATGTATACCAGCATACGTAGAAGCAGAAATCTTGATTTACAAAGCAGGTGGGGGGTGGGGGGGGGGGGGGTCCGAGAAATCGTTTTGTTTGCAAAGGCACGTAGCATTTGTCACCTTGAAGAATACATGTAGATGGTAAAGTAAAATTAACTAGTGCGTTAAATAAAAGAAAGAGCCAAATCGTCTTCTATGGGAATTTGAGTCTGACATCATCATGATTATTTCGTGCAGTCCGTAATTTTTCTTAGGTCGATGAAGGTTTCAACCAAACGAAAAACGGGGCGTGTAGATTTCAGTCATGTCAGTTTCTACAGCGCTATGAATTACAGTGAATTTCCTTAAGAAATAGAGGGAATTATACTCGGTGAATGTAAATGTATTTATATATATATTCCGTTTTCTCTGAGGTAAATTTGTTTTATCGTTTGATGTATACATCCATGCAGTTTAATCTTGAAAACCTGAGAGGAAATAATTAACATAACACGCCGTCCCAAGTCACAAACCTGTTTACTAAACAAAATATTTTGCGCAACACGTCGTCGCATTAACACAATAGGCAAGCAGTATCGTTTTAGAAAGTGTGAGTGTGTGTGGAGGGGGGGGGGGGGGGGGGGGGGCAGCAGACCTATCCAAAAAAAATTGACAAGGAAACAAAAAATTAATAATGATAAATTGATAATTAAAATCCTAAACGTTGGGAGGGGGGGGGGGTGTACAAGTATACCCAAAACTTCAATTTCACTGTTTATTTCCTAATTCTCACTTTAATTTTTTGCATGGTCCCATGAAAGTAGGGGGGGGGGGGCAATTCCATGATAATAATAATTAACTTTTTTACATGTTTACTAAAGGAAAATAATTGCCGTGACAATAAGTGTAAAAGGGGGGGGGCTGGGGCAGCTCCCCCCTCCTGTCCCCTAATGCTATGTGCCTGCACAAACTTGAACAACCTTGAACAGATCACGCCGTGCGCCGCGTTATATCAACTTTGGTTTGTACAACATGCCGTCGAACTAACATCAACTTCCACAGTATTATACGTATAATATGTGAATTCGAAGGCGACATACACCAGGATATTTGCCCGAGGTGACAGGAAAGCCCTGGAGTATTATGTCGCGCGATGCCGAAGGGCTTTCCTATCACCAAGGGACAATATTGTAGCCCGTATTTATTAACAAGGCCGTGTACAGTTCGAGTACGCACGCTATCCGGCGCATTTGTTGGTATGCGGGGTTTGACTTTGGTAACTCGTGGTTAAATGCCTAGTGTAATGGCACATTGTATTTTATTTATTTTTTAACGATAGATATCGCTTAAGTTGAATTGCAATACAAAATTTATTTCAGGTGTTCATATACTCTATTTACGCTAACACAACTTTAAAACATGTATTTAAACACAATCAACCAACTCGTCGTTTCGTTTATAGTCGCGATGACGTGTGAGAAGCACGATTTTTTGACGAGGTCGGGTCTAATTTGTTCTGCCCTAGATATTTCATATTATAATGATTTTTTTTTACACGAATTTCCACTGATATAATATTATTATAATTTTAAGATAAAATAATCATACGTTTGTTTAGGGGGTCATCTCAAAGTTAGTTAATTTATAACATTGGACCCTATGGGATTTTGCTTGAAATGTATCAATTTTTCACATATTTTCCCTTTTTTTTTAAATTTCTGCCCTATATAGAGATTTTTTGTTTGCTTCTACATATGAAAGTCATAGCTTTAATGCATCAACTGATTAAATAAAAAAACCTTTTTACCCGTCAACCTTAAGAAAAAGATGCATCACAATGCAAATGTAACAGGAGCTTGGACCTAGCGTAGTTGTGTCGAACAGCAATGTGGCGTAGGCCTGTCATTTTCCTACCGGCCACTAATTAGCCACGGCTTTTTGAAATTAACAAGTTATCTGGCGTTTGAGCTATGACTATACGCAATCCATGCACATTTCACTTGAAACCATCGTCGATTTTAACCATTCAAATCCTACCGAAAGTCAAATGTCTTCTTAAAATGTTTTTTTTTAAATTAAGTTAGACATGCAATTAAACTTAACCAGTTTAATAAGACCTTGAACATTTAGGTCATCTTCACTAGCCGCGAATTTACGATCCACTCTGCTGTTGTAGAGGAGCAGAGTGGATCGTAAACCCTTTGCTAGCGAAGATGACTTTCGGTAGGATGTATCTTCTTCTTGGATCAAAACAAGTTAAAAATGGCGTTGGGTTGTCTTAGCTCAAAAACTAGAGACACATCTTGTTGATTTCGACGAGCCATGGCTGAGCGGCCAGCAATGAAATAGACAGTCTTAAGTCACATTGCTGTTTGATACAACTACCCAAAGTCTAAGCTCTTGTTAAATTGGTTCTAAATTAGTCCTACGACATATAGTGTTCTGGTAATGTGTTGCCATGTACATTGAAGATATCCATACATGCATGTGAAAGGAATACTAGTAGTTTATACTTTGTAATAGTTCATAGGTTATGTTTTAGGATGAGAAACATTACAATAAAGCAATAAGTATAATTGCATACTACCATTGTAAAAATGCAAATGAATATTTCTGTTATCTATGGAAGCTTTCTGATTTTTTTTTTCTCATCTGATATAAATATTTGAAGGTATCATCGTTGTCATCTTGCGAAGAATCAGCCAATACAGTGCGACCCGTTAAGCGATGTCCAACAGACCCAAAATCATGGGAAATGGCGGCTAAAAACATGGACTGTGGTGCAATTAAACAGAATTGCTCACAATCCACGTACAGGCATTATTTTCAGTATCATTGTGTCATCAATGCGTGGATGAACGAGACTTTGGAAGTGTGTGCTCTTAACAGAACCATATTTGGTATGATTACATGCTTAGTCATTTATTCTATACTTTGAAATGTCACATGCCCGGATCTAAAGGGAAATGGAAAACCCAATTATTGACAGCACCCCCCGCCAAAAAAAAAAGAAAAAAAAGAATTCAGACTTATTAAATTCACACAGTAAAATCACCAAAACATTCTCCCGTCCTCCTCGCGTAACCAAATTTATCCTTCGGAACCCCCTTTCACCCACTTTTTAATAATTTCCTTGATCCGCGTATGCGTCAGGAGAAGAGCAACAGTCATCATCTAGCTGTGTCGTAGGGAAGGTTTACTTAATTCAAGGGCATCAAAATTATATTTTTATTTACCACTTAAAAGTCAGTATGATAATGTTTAATTATTAGTGCATACATGTAATATGGACATTATACACAATGAATAGATCTTATTTGAGAATTAAAATGAATGTTTCTCATGTTACTTTTCAACATCTTTCGACACTTCTTAAAACTAAAATCTGCATGCATACATGTACATGTATTTAGTATATATAGAATGTTTTTATTCTCCACGTTCAAACTTGATTACTCTCCCACATTTCTTTAGCAAAAATAGCAATACTCAGTATTGAATGAAAGAAATACATATTTAGACACTAAAATATCGAATCAAAATAAAACTAAACTACCAGATGCAGGTTCCACCTTCTCAAGCCATATATGCTTACCTCTTTCTTTAATAATTT
The DNA here is from genome assembly GCF_902806645.1 of Magallana gigas. Lineage (NCBI taxonomy): Eukaryota > Metazoa > Mollusca > Bivalvia > Ostreida > Ostreidae > Magallana > Magallana gigas. Next base: position 606,229 of record NW_022994865.1, on the reverse strand, counting down.
AAAGGCTATTGTACAGAGTATAATATAATGGGGCGAGTTATTCAAGAGAACTACCACGCAGACTGTAGAAATCTTGATCCACCATGCCCATCATTCTACAACTCAGCAGAGGCATACAAATGTAAGTTTATATAGTACCGTCTTAGTGTATAGTGAAATCCGAGTGAAACAACATACGGCTAACCACAGATTAACATGTAACAAAACTTAAGTAAATATGGCATGTGAAATAATTCATTGTATAAACTTTACATTTTGTTTTATCTTAAATTGCATGTATCCTATGTAAAACTGAATTTCTAATTTGTAGATCAAAGTTGTTATCAGCTGGTAACAAAGAATCATCAAACAATAGAGTATAGCAACGAAGATGAAAAGAAGCCAGTTATACATGTGATATCGACTTCAGATGGGTACGATGGGTACTATTAGCTTTTATTTTATATCAAACAAATATTAATATGAAAATTTACAATCGAACATTCATTGCAGAACTTTGTTCTTTTCTTTAAATTGAAATGTTGGTGAACAAGTACATTTCTTTTAGAGGTTACGGTAGTTTGCTAATAATATTGATTTTATTGATATCAAGTTGTAAGTTATAACAAGAATGTATTTATGAAAAATCCATGCCATCCAACGACAATATTGAACATGGTGAACTGTTTAACAAACTAATGAGTGAGCAAGCAAAAAGTACCTATATAGGTCTGCCGAGCAAAGGGTTCTTTATATATAGTGATTGTGCAACACACTAATTCTACTTCTAAATATCCACAGTTGTCCTTATATTAAGTTAAACAGTATATCAATTATTCTCAGGAGGGGGGGGGGGGGGGCATAAATAATCAGAATGGTACATACTACTGTATATATGTCATGTTATTCATTACACGATCAAATCTATCATACATGTACATAGTCTCTATAAGAATTACTCAGCTATTTAGTTAATAGTTTTCTTTAAAATGTAATAACTTAGTCCAACATTTTTTAACCCTATGTAAATGATTTTGTTATGTGTACCTTTAATGTGATTTCCCTCGTAGTAATGTGTGTTGCATGCTTTTCTTACAGGATCCGGGGAGATATAACAGTTATATTTCTATCCATACTGCATGCATATGTTTTATAACGAACGATATGTGTGCATGTGTGTAATTCCCATAACTGCCTGCTTACATGTGGTTAAATGAACTTCATCTGACTATATCAAATCTTCATCAATTGATGGGAGCCAGCTGTACAATTTTAAAAGTCTTTCAACATATATGAGAAACTGTGAAATGGCATGATTAAGAGTGACGTTTGTATATAGATATGTGAAAATTATATAATATACATGTACATTGTTGTGATTTTTTATACAAAACCAGTACCATGACATTTAGTTCTGTTTATCTGATCTCTTCGAAAGACTAAACGCATGGACTCAAATGTTGCTTAGTATACAATTCATATTTATTCATGGTTTTGTAATTCTATACGTGATAAGATTGTTATTAAAACCGACCACATAACTTAATTTTTTACTTAAAATCAGCGTTTTAAAACGAATTTATCATGAACACCTTGTTGACATTGTGAGTTGATAATTGGTATTTTGCAAATAATAAAACGGGTGATTAAATGATGGTAAATAGTATCTGCATACAATATGTTGTGCAATTGTTGCTCAAGCTACTCAAGCTACATGTATTTCAATCAAGTGTTAAATAAGAAATAAAGTTTTGTACGAATAAAAAAATGTTGTCTGTCTTTTTATTACTTTGTGACGAATATTCTTTTTAATTGGATTAGAATTTTCAGTTTACTGTCAGTTTCAGTCTTTGTAAGTGTTAACCAAGCGAAAAGCTGGGCGTTTAGAGTTAAGTCTGGCTAGAATTATTTTAAAAAGTACAAATTTCCATAAGAAATAGACTGATGGAATCACACGTTTGATGTGAATATATCCAAATGTACACCATACCATTGGAATTCAAAATTTTGAAAAGGTTTCCGGTGATATCTTGTCTGCTAATTTTGTTCATATGGGACCAGTTGTTCATAAAACTGTGCAATTTGTCTTACCCCGAACTTTTTTATTATCGAAATGCCTTTCTTGCATTCCGATTAACAACAAATGCAAAATCCAGTTGCTTTTGTTTCTTATAGGTAGTTTTATATTTGTATATATATTTACCTTAAACGGGGTAGAATTCCTTTAGTCTTTGCATTTTATGCATGTATTGCTTATTTTCAGTGCGTATTCTGTTTGAGAATGAAGCATTGACTTGTATACCTGATGCTAGTATTATCAGAAAAAAGATAGGTGCCTGAAATTTGATTATTTCATTGCGACCGAGTGTCATTTTGAGGGAAGATGAACACGTACTTCCACATAGGCGGACCAATTTAAAACGTTAAGAGGTCTGTGGCGTATATAGGGGTTGTAGAAATAGTGGTGCTGTAAGAGAAATATGGCGGACGGTGCCTTTTTACGAGCGGTGTTTAACTAGTATCTTTTCTTGTGGAGGATATAAAGGGAAATTTTTTTGTTACATACATTACCCATCAGACCAAACATTACATGAAGTAAACCCAATCTCACCCTGAGTTTTCTTTTTGGGTTTACTCTGGGTCTCCTCCGGCTCACACTTGCGAACAGACGACCCCAAAAGCAAACCCAAAGTAGACCCCGAGTTGACCCAAAGTAAAACCTGAGTGGACGCACATTTTCGAAAATAGACCCACAATAAATTTCAGGTAAATCTCAAAAGTAAACCCGCGGTTTAGTTGGGGTCTGTTCTGGTGTTAAGTTCTGATCTGTGCTGTACACACACATGATGCACATAAATATTTCACAGAAATTTGAGTTTTTTTAATTATTATTTGTGATGTAACAAATAGTTTATTGTTTTACATTTACGTTTGATAAGCATGAAATATGTATCGAACAACCCAGATAAATTGTTTAAATATTTGATACCCTGTCATTGCAAGAGAAAAAAGACAGGCTACAGTACCGATCAGCCCCAACCTAACAGTAGAGTAAACCCCAACTAAACATTAGGTTTACTTTCGTGGTTAACTTAGGGTTTACTCTTGGTCTGCTTTTTGAAAATTTAGGTTCATTCGGGGTTTACTTTGGTTTACTAACGTTTACGTTTGGTTTACTCGGGATATGCTTTCCGGATCCACTGTACGCACTGAAGTGTGAGAAATACTCATCTTTTATCTTAATAAATACGATCTCACTGCCTGTAATTCCTGTCACTTGTATATTCCAAATAAACGGGTTGTGTCTGCTTTTAGGGGTATATTTCTAATCGGGAATATTCTCTATGTCCACTCAGGGTTTGCTTTAGGTTTACTCTGGGTGAACTATAGAGGACCTATAGTAATACAAAATTAAACCCCGAGCATAAACCCCTATAGAGCTGTTCTCCTTTAAATCCATTCATTACTTTCCAAATGAAAGCTGAATACTATGATACTAGTAAATAACAACACATTGTGTGGAATTAGCAACGACACGCTGCAGCTATTTAATATTTGGCATATTAAATGTACACACACATAATTATGGCATAAAGTTGGATCACATGATTTATTTATTTTAATAAAACAATTCTGAAAATTTAAACTTTCCGCTGTACGTGTCGTCCTAAACTGGTATTTAACACCTGAGCAATTCTTTATATAGCCTTGCTAATAAACCGGTTCTTAAGAACCAGGTGACACAAACAGGTATTCGAATGAAAACCCTATATATCCGGATAATTAATTCATTATTATACCAAGTAGAAATTGATTTCTGTCTAATTCGTCCCTCAAACGAAAGAAATCATATTACATGTACATGTACTACATGTATTATACAGTGATCTTTACCTTTATAAAATGTTAAACATCTTGTAAATAATTCGTCAATACATATAATTATTCATGCTTAGCTCCAGAGAATTCCCGCAGGTTGGGTGGGAGCGGTGGTTCTGAGGACCGAGAAGAGGGGGTCCGACCTCTTTCTGCGGGTTATCTAATATGCTGTTTTTAAAAAAAATATGATTTTAATGAGGTGTCCAGACCCCACCCCCCTCTTAAATCTGCGCATTACTTAAGAAAAAAACTGTACTACAAACAACACTACTGATTCAAAATCTATTGATATTCCCGGAAATGATTGTCGTTGCCTGACATATAAAGAAACTGTGTAACCGCTATTACTATAACCTATTGTAAATCAACTGTAACCGACTGTACAGAGCCACTGTACTCCACTCTATGTCTATTGTACACCACTGCACAGAGCCACTGGGTATAGGCCACTAATTTATATGCATTTTCCATAGGCGGTAATGTTAACGTTATGGTTCATAGCTCCGGCCCTAATTTTCGTTCAGCAAAATTGCAAATCCTCTTTTCTGACACGCGTCAAGCATTCTGATTTAAAATTTTTAGACACTCTGCAAGTAAAGGGACTATTTTGCATAAAGGCACTACTTTGTTGTCCTACCGATTCTAAAAATAGTTAGAGGGATATACCCAACTGTATCCTACTGTACAACACTGTACAAAGCCACTGTACTCCACTGTATCCTACAGTACACCACTGTACATAGCCACAGTACTACACTGTATCCTATTGTACACCACTGTACATAGCAACTGTACCCTACTGTACACCACTGTAAAGAGCAACTGTACACCACTGTATCCTACTGTTCCCCACTGTACAGAGCCACTGTACTTTACTGTATCCTTCAGTAGACCATTGTACAGAGCCACTGTATCCTACTGTACACCACTGTACAGAGCCACTGTATCCTACTGTTCCCAACTGTACAGAGCCACTGTTTCCTATTGTACACCACTGTACAGAGTCACTGTACCCCACTGTATCCTAATGTACCAATCTGTACAGAGCCACTGTACTCCACTGTATCATATTGTACACCACTGTACAGAGCCACTGTACTCTACTGTATCCTACTGTAAACCTCTATACAGAGCCACTGTTCTCCACTTTATCCTAAAGTACCCCACTGTACAGAGCCACTGTATTCCACTGAAATCTTCTGTACCCCACTGTACAGAGCCACTGTACTCCACTGTATCCTACAGTGCTCCACTATACAGAGCCACTGTACCCCAATGTATCTAAATGTACCCTACTTTATAGAGCCACTGTTCTCCACTGTATCCTATTGTACACCACTGTGCAGTGCTACTGTACTCCACTGTATCTCACTGTACACCACTGTGCAGAGTTACTGTACTCCACTGTATCCTACTGTACTACACCGTATCCTACAGTACCCCCATTGTACAGAGCAACTGTACTCCACTGTATCCTACTGTTCCCCACTGTACATAGTCACTGTACGTTACTGTCTCCTTCAGTAGACCATTGTACAGAGCCCCTGTATCCTACTGTACACCACTGTACAGAGCCACTGTATCCTACTGTTCCCCACTGTACAGAGCCACTGTTTCCTATTGTACACCACTGTACAGAGCCACTGTACCCCACTGTATCGTAATGTACCCATCTGTACAGAGCCACTGTACTCCACTGTATCTAATTGTACACCACTGTACAGAGGCACTGTACTCCACTGTATCCTACTGTAAACCTCTATACAGAGCCACTGTTCTCCACTTTATCCTAAAGTACCCCACTGTACAGAGCCACTGTATTCCACTGAAATCTTCTGTACCCATCTGTACAGAGCCACTGTACTCCACTGTATCCTACTGTGCTCCACTATACAGAGCCACTGTACCCCAATGTATCCTAATATACCCTACTTTATAGAGCCACTGTACTCCACTGTATCCTATTGTACACCATTGCGCAGTGCTACTGTACTTCACTGTATCTTACTGTACACCACTGTGCAGAGCTACTGTACTCCACTGTATCCTACTGTACTACACCGTATCCTACAGTACCCCCATTGTACAGAGCAACTGTATTTCACTGAAATCTTCTATACCCCACTGTACAGAGCAACTGTACTCCACTGTATCCTACTGTTCCCCACTGTACATAGTCACTGTACGTTACTGTCTCCTTCAGTAGACCATTGTACAGAGCCACTGTATCCTACTGTACACCACTGTACAGAGCCACTGTATCCTACTGTACCCAACTGTACAGAGACACTCTATCCTATTGTACACCACTGTACAGAGCCACTGTAACCCACTGTATTCTAATGTACCCTTCTGTACAGAGCCACTGTACTCCACTGTATCATATTGTACACCACTGTACAGAGCCACTGTACTCCACTGTATCCTACTGTAAACCTCTATACAGAGCCACTGTTCTTCACTTTATCCTAAAGTAAAGTACCCCACTGTACAGAGCCACTGTATTCCACTGAAATCTTCTGTACCCCACTGTACAGAGCCACTGTATTCCACTGAAATCTTCTGTACCCCACTGTACAGAGCCACTGTATTCCACTGAAATCTTCTGTACCCCACTGTACAGAGCCACTGTACTCCACTGTATCGTACAGTGCTCCACTATACAGAGCCACTGTACCCCACTGTATCCTACTGTACCCTACTTTATAGAGCCACTGTACTCCACTGTATCCTATTGTACACCACTGTACAGAGCTACTGTACTCCCATGCACATGCATCCTACTGTACACCACTGTACAGAGCTACTGTACTCCCCTGTACATGCATTCTTATGTACCCAACTGTACAGAGTCTGTTTTGGGGGGAAAAAATCCTTTTGTCTACAGTATTTAGCTATCTTTAAGAATTGTATTCATCGCTCTATATTTAATCCAGATGCACTTTATATACTGACGCACTATTAGAGATGTTTTTTTGATATTGAAAAAAAATTCATAAACGCTAGCAGGTTATGTATCATTTCTGCAATGTCGCTATCTTCATATCCGAAATGAATCACCAACGAAAGCATTTTATTGTTTAAATGAACGCATGCACTTGATAATAGCGCGCTTTATTCTATCAGGCATGCAATTCTTTGGAAACAGCTAGTAACAAACCTAATAAGGAATATTACCCCCCCCCCCCCCCCAAAAAAAAAGAACCAAAAACAAAAACAAAACAAAAAACAAAGCTTCATTTTCATTGAAATTGTAACGTATGCATTAACTATGCATTGTAAGCTAAACTTATTTACAAAGCCCCACAGATAACAGGATAACTAGTACTCGTTCTTCCTTTGTTAACATCTGTACATTATACAATTAAGAAGTGGAATTTTGAATGGGTGAGGTTGGGCTGTCGATGCGTGTTTACTTGGACATAGAATAGATTCCCATTACTTCTTCTGACAGAACATCCTCATCCCAACCTAAAATTACTGTTGAAACATGTGGACTTTCATAAAAACATTTTACAAGATTATTCTTTTTCTCATTTTATTTATTCATTTTGTAAACCAAAACATAATTATATATTAATTAATTCATAAATTAAAAAAATACATTTCACGTTTCACAAATTGTATAAATAAATAATTTAATAACATGACATTATGCTAGTATTTATAGGATAAATAGAAGAAGAGAGAGAGGTGCAATATCATTCATGTCTCTTTTCAATGTTATCTATTTTTGGAATTTCCAACTTTTTTTTAAGGTTAAAAGTAATGATATGTCTGCCTGAACACATTGTTCTGATCTACGTGTTTTCTATCCCTTACACTGCAGTGTAACAAAGAGAAAACCCTTTACACGTAGTTCGACGTTGGCCTCAACAGCGCTTCAACGATCGATACTTAAGAAAGCTAGAACATGTAGAAATCATTCTTATTTAAACACCTGCTGAAAACATGTAACAAGTTATCGTTCCTTCGTCAAAACTGTAGTGGTAGCCCAGTAACTGATTAAAAGGCCTCGTAGTTGTGATTGGAGTGTACGCTTATCGCCGATCTACCTGGAATGAAAATTTTGTCGACTATTTATAGATTAAAAAAAGTTTCGCAACATTTTATTTAAGCTCTGATATTTTTCGCTCGCTGATCAACCATACTTGGATCTGTTTTTCTCATTTGAAAATTAAGTGTATTTGAGTAAGTATATAATCGATCATGGACTGTTTCTCGATAATTAAATCATTAATTAGTAACATATAGACTTTAGAAAAGAAAAATATACATAATTAAATTTCTTCTTTATATATTTTTTAATATTTTGACCAATTATTTGCTTAGCTAATATACACCATGATTGAATGTGTATGCATTTATTGAAATTTTTGTTTAATATGTCTTTCCTTTTCCTTTTTGCAGTTGTATTTAATTTGTCAAGTAAGCAATGGAAGAAAAAAGACGGATACATTTACTGCTGTTTATAATGTATATATGTACAGAGGTAAAGTCTATGATACGATGTCCGTTTAATCTATCTATCTCTTTCTCATCTTGCTTTTGAAATGTTTTATGTGCGGCTCTAAATGGGGGGGGGGGGGGCAAACTTAACAAGTTCACATGAAAAAAGCATAATAACCGAAAAGGCCAATCTAGACCCTCTTACAAGCAAATATATATGTCTTCCGGACCCCTCTACCCCGCATCACTAAGGGAATAATTTCTGTTTCGTGCAAGTGCGCACTTCTGGTATCCATTCTTAACAATGTTGATAAACTCATCCATTATTATCATTATAGTATTTACATGTATTTTATCATTGCAAGATACTGGATAAATCGGATACATTTCTTAAATGTTATGTCTGAATAGGCAAATGCAAAATCTCGATATGTTTTGTGTAAAACAACATTGAAACCGCCGTTACATTCTACGTCTACACAATTTTGCCTACCACACCGTCGCACTATGACAGCATAAAGTTTGAGCAAAATGCCTGTACGCCAAAAAATAAAACTTCGCATTTTTCGCACTATCGCAACTTCACACGAAAAGCCGTCGCTCTGTCAAACAACACAATATCGCGCTAACACAACTTTACACATAAAATGCCATCACGTTTTCAAAAATCGGACTCTCCCAACCATCTTCGCGATGTCAAATCCCACGCCCATCACGCTTCAAGGTCGAAGATGCAAGAGTGTGAAGTTGCGAAGGCGACAGTGCGAAGTTGCAAGAGTGTGAAGTTGCGAAGGCGAAAGTGCGAAGTTATGATTATGAATTTAAGATGCGAAGGCACGATGGCGAAGTGCGAAATCGCAATGGTCAAAGTGCAAAAACAAGGAAGCAATACACTATGATCGCTCCTTCGCCTTTGCAACTCCGCACTTTTGTCTTCTCATCTTCGCCCTTTTAATGTGTGTTAATATCTTTATCGTTTAAAGATAATTTTAGCTATGACGTTTGCGGAAGAAGACGCTTTTTTGGGGGGGGGGGGGGGGCATTTCTAACAAATATAAATCTAATTACTTTCTCGTAGTTTGAAATTCCAATATAACAGTGTTTAATTTTGATATTGAATCAAGGTAAGAAGACTTGTGTATATCCAAGTGGCAGGAGTCTGGAAGTACTGTGCACACATATATAATTATTATAACAGGCATTACGTTTTATATGGAGTACATAATAATTAGACTTACATGTAACCTAGTAAAATATAAAAAAATGAATATATAAGAATGATTGTATACTTAATGTCCGCCACATTAAAAACATCTGAGAGCATTCGGCATTTTCGTCTTTGCAGTCGTTGCATCTTCGCACTTTCGCTCCTTCGCTTTCGCAACTTCGACCTATTGAAGTCGGAGGTGCAAGTGGCCCTGACGGAACGCCGTAAAAGAGAGAGAGAGAGAGGAGAGAGAGAGACGCCAAAAGTGCGCCCCAGTAAGTAGTCCCAACGGAACACCATACACAACTCATTTTGAATCCGATACATGTACTTGGTTTTGCCCAATTCAGACATTATTGAAGCGAGGAGTGTAATGTTAACAAAGTGATATAACTTCCTTTTTTCTTTTTCAGTTTTAGGACTATAAAGAAAGGCGACATATTAAATATCTTTTATTCATAACGTAAACTACAGTGCTGGTCGTGGGACGGGTGTTATCGAACTCGCGGACACGTTTTTGCACTTAAATAGCTTTAAATATAAGCTGTCGTGCTATAGTGTAACGCAACATTACACACTACTGCGCAGCGACGAGTTGTCTGAACCTGTGTTTGTGCCAGGGTAGACATGTGATGTGAAGTGGTCTTTTATCTTGTGCACAAGGTTATGGGTGTAATGCGGCATGATATTCACATACAGTTTAGTCTATATCAATTCATTTAATTAATTATGAGTTTTCTTACTACGTTGACTGTGCGGACAGAAGAATTCAATTACAGATTAAGATTTACGAAGCGGTCAGGGGTTTTTTTTAATAATAAAGGTGGTATAAAACGTTATCCAAAAGGTTGCTGTTGAGGATCTGATACATTTTAAAAATTATTTTTGAAGGTTTCATCATTTACCTTTTGCAAGGAGTCAGCTAGGACAATGCGATACGTTTATCGATGTCCAACAGACTTAGACTCGTGGAAAATAGCGGCGAAAGACATGAACTGTGAATCAATAAAGCACAAGTGCTCTTCGGGCAGACATCACTTTCAGTATCACTGTGTGATCAATGCCTGGATGAATGCTACTTTGGAAGTTTGTGCACCTAATAGAACCATATTCGGTACGATATAAAACCAGGTTTTAAAATGAAGCATATTAGTACACAGGATAAAGAATTAATATATTTCAACAATTGAATATCATCAGTAAGAGCAGCAAGTAGATAAAAATATAATATGTAAGTAATGTAAATTTTCATATTCGAAGTCAAAGTAAAACTTTGCTAAACTTCAACAGAGATATATTTTTGTATAAAATCCGAATCTTACTAGGCAAAAATTCTTACTGTATTGCTTTTTATAACGAATAAGGAATCATTCGTTGAGTATTATGAGGTAATAATTTTGGTTGGGCGTGATCAAATACAATAAAGCCCGAAGGGCTTTATGATAGATTTGATCATGCCCCGACCGAAATTATCACCTCATACATGTAAAATTTAAAGAATGATTCCTTATTACTTATATTTATGTAATTTTAAGCCATTATAAGATTAAATATCTAAATATAAATAAGCAAATCCTGCTGGCGCCTCAATTATTTGTCATTTGAAGTTATGGGTAATAAAGTACAAAATCGATACGTAGTGTTATCACAGGCAAAGACACTGAAACATGTAAATATATGAGATTCAATTTCACCTTCTTTTACTTTAAGGGCATTGTACGGAGTACAGCATAATGGGACATGTGATACAAGAAAACTATGCAGCAGAGTGTGAAAGGCATGATCCGCCATGCCCGCAAGTTTACAACTCAGCAGAGGCATATAAATGTAAGTTTAAGAAGCAACCAATGCGCTATATAAGTTTCAAATATAAACTATCTGGTTAACTCTTTTTTTATGAACACATATGAGAGATTGGTAATCTGATTTTAAGTAAAATTTGATGTACACAATTTACATGTTGTATATCAATATTAAGCATCTAAAAAATTAAAATCATCTCTGTCATCTTTTTGTTTATTAAATAACTAGACCAAAGTTGCTATGAACGAGTTCGAAGAAATATAGATTGGATGCGTCATAATGTTCGATCGACATCAGAGAGGTACTTATAACTTCCAATATATGTCTGTAGATTTATTGGTTCTGATCGAAATGAAAGTTTTCGTAAAACCATATAATATGAATGCCAATGAATTCAAAACAATAGTTTGTATTTGTGTATTTCCTTAAGTGCATGAAGATGCTAGTAAGTTAATAGACCATTTCTCGACACGTTTCTTTAGTCTCTGAATTTCACTGTTCATGTATCCATGTATCAACAATGATTTCTATAGTATAAACGATTTACTTTAGAAAAATGATAATCAAATTAAAGTACATGCTCTCAAGCTTCTTAGCTATGGTTAAGCACGGCTCATGTAATTGTCTTTGAAATATACATGTAAATGACCCCTTTTTGCATATTAATTATCAAATCGCAAGAATTTACAATATTTTATTCACATGTCACAAATGATTTTTTTTTTCGGCAGACCCTGTGGACAGTGGACACTCACATTCCTATCAATATTCCAAATGATGCGAGCAGGAGCTTTGAGATGAAACTTGTTCCATTTTAGTTCATTCATCATTTTCCAATTTTTCAAGTACCGAAAGAGTTAAACTGATATTTATTTGCAATAACATATTATAACTGCTGGCAGTTAGAACAAATCCTACATTAATGTATCAATCGTTTATCAAGTATAAACCGAATGTGTTACATGTGTAACTAACTATTTGTCATCAACACACAGAACTTATATAATATTGCTTATTTTAGCGAACAAGTTTCAATTGATCTGTTGGTTTAAACAACTAAACAGCAACTAAAAAGCAAACTTGAGATACCCTTATTTGTTGGAGTGATATCATTTAATTCATGCGTGTGCTATCTATTTATGTATATGTTAATGTTGGCCACCTGTATGTGCCGTGTAGTATTAATTGACAAACTTCACTTAAAGAGGATGTTGATATGTGTAATTTTGTTGATGAAAAAATGTCTCAAGATGGAAAGCACTTCCAAATACGCTACACCTTTTAATGTTCGTGAATAGATGAATAGAAAGTTAAAACTTCTGATTTTAAATGAATTTTTGAAAGCAGATATCACATAATACCGCAGAACATGTGCTTCATAATTTTTTTTTATTATATTCAAGATGTCATTAATGGACCATGTTCTTTTAAAATAGAAATGCCACTGCTTGTTGAAAGAATTTATACAATGAAACAATATCATGCAACGAGTCAGGGTAATATTCTGATGTTTTAATGATTTTTATACGTTATTACTTGTGTTAACGTTGTGCTCAATAAATTCATTTAATATGCCTCAATTTCATAAGGAATCTTATTTCTAACAAGAGGCCTTTTATATGGGAAATGCCTACCAATTATTTCAACGTAGAACTCCATACAAACGTTATGACCTCTCTGTACTTTACTATAATAGTTTCAGTCAAATCTTAAGTATTTGGAAGTTAATTTCACGACCTTTCAGGAAATGACAAACAAAAATATAGGGTCCCGTGGCGTTCACAGGTCAAATTAGCAGTTGTTTACAACTTACAGCGATCAGTAGTAAATGTCTCTCTACATAAAAAAATCAACCTCCACCTGCACATTTTAATATATATATATATATATATATATATATATATATATATATATATATATATATATATATATATATATATATATATATATATATATATTAGATTTTAACAATGTCTTGGGTGGTCTTTGAAAAGATTTTTTTTTAAATACCAATAAGTTTTTAATGTTTTTTAATTATCTTCATTTAAAAGAGGGTGTTGCCCTTCATTGTAGCGAATTTGTTGAAATCCCTTTATCCAATAATGCATGTGCCAATTTTGATTGAAATAAGCCCAATAGTTCCGGAAAGAAAGCCTAAAATGTAAAAAGTTACAGACAGACGGATAGACAGACGGGCGTCGGACAAAAAGTGATCAGAAAAGCCCACTTATTAAGCTTTCATCATAGGTGAGAAAAATATTTAAGAATTACCAATATATACATGTACTTTAAAATTACACCAACTGGTTCGGCGTTGTCTTCATTTAAATTTCATCGTATGTAATAATGAAACATATTTAGGATGTAGGATAAGATATGCTTATTGTTCTAACATACTTTTCTCCACGAATGGAATGTTGGCAATTCAATTGATTTTGCTAGTACATGACAATTAACATGACTTTTCAAAGGTTTTACATTTAATGATCCGTAGGTCTGGAATTATGTTAGTATATCCAGAGTTATCTGCAAATAAACGAATAATACACATAGAGAAAAGTAATTATACTTGCCAGTATAATAATACTCTGAATGTCATTAAGCATACAATTCGGGATAATTCAAAATCTATAATTGATGAACTCAGTACACGTACACAACGTATTTTATTTGTCAAGTACTATACGGCTTATATCTATTTCTTTCCTGATGATGTAAAATATTTAACAAAAATATACATGCCTTAGCATGATATTTCCAAAAGCAAACTATATAACCTCGTTTGATTTGCATTCCCTGATCCTTTCAACACTATACAATCTCGTTACATTTATTAATTCATAACTATTATGCAACAAACAATAAACGTACACTCACTAAATTAAAGCTGTCTCTATGCTTATATAAATGCTACCTATAAACTAATGACGATTTATGACAAAACTTTTTTAAGTGTTCTTTTAGATGAAGCAATTGACTTAAAAATGAATTGATTCATCATTTATTCAAATATTTCTCAAATAAAAATTGACGATTGTTCTAATTTCTATGTATAAATATGATAGTGTTTTTGTAGAAATAGTCTAATTCATGACACAACTGTCTTTGAAATAATAGCAGAGTGACATATTGTGTACATTTTACATATTGTAGTAGGCAGTGTGGGTTTTACGTGTGTTTTTGGCCAATTAAGTAACTCATCATATACGAATTGACAACATTTTTATTAACAAACGAAGCTGAGTCTGTTGACACAAAATACTGTTCTATACTTAATTGGAGGATTGCCCGAGTTAAATAGCAAGCTTTCTCCCATAGTAGCTCTTCTTCCCGGAAAACCTGCAATATATAGTACTCTTTTTCCCCCCTATATAGTAGACTTTCCCCCATAGCACATTTTATAAAAAAGATTCACGGAAAGCCAATTGGTATTTAATTTCAAATCAATGTTTTGTACATCCCAAGGTTGCATAGACCTGCATATATATCAACACGTGATTGTCGATTATTTATTATTTTTCTGGAAGACAGAAGGAAACTCTCATATATAGCAGGCTTTTCGTGGGTGTAATTTGGTTATAAATAGTTGGAATATTACTATAAAGCCAGCTTTCTGTGGGAGAAAATATGCTATATACTTTTATCATTTTCCCGTCGAGAAAAAAAATTATCTGTCCATTTTTAAGGGGATGGGGTGGATTAAGGTAGTTGGGGTACCATACAACACCGGCACATATTTTTAAAAACTAAGAAAAACAAGATGTTAACATGGAGGCCCAAATATCATACTGTAATTTTGTCTTATAAATACATGAACAGAACTGTCATTTGTAACCAGTGAAGCAATTGAATACATAACTTTAGCCAAAATTTGTATTTTTCCATAAAAAAAACTCATTCACGCAACTGCAACACTATAACAGTTCTACAATATTACAGCCACAAGGATAAATGTTCAATAATTCCAAGAGACTATCGATAACACTCAGTCATATCTTCTTCAGAGTCACCCTACCAACTAGCTGACCCACGTGTATTTAGCACATTCCACAAAACATGTTATTTAATGTTACATTTTGATATACACTGGACACATGTTACATGTACCTTTTGATTCAATTATGAACGTCCTTTTTTAGTGTATACGTTAAAAATGTTTTGTAGATCTAAGGATAGATAAAAAATACCTTGTTGGTTTAGTATACAAAAGAATAACATGAAAGAATGATGTGCACTTAAAATCACCACATATTTTTGTGTTTAAAAAGGAAATTTTTGGTTATTCACAGAAAAGCTTTGAATATTCTGAATTGATTTTTTTTGTCTATAGAAATTTAGTATACAAAAGAATAACATAAAAGAATGATGTGCACTTAAAATCACCACATATTTTTGTGTTTAAAAAGGAAATTTTTGGTTATTCACAGAAAAGCTTTGAATATTCTGAATTGAATTTTTTTGTCTATAGAAATTTATACATGCATGATGTTGATCTTTTTCCGGGATGATTCGTTCTTGTTAACTGTCACTGGTTCATCCCTAACGCATGCATCATTCCTTTTCTTCAAATATAACTCGAGATACAAAGCCACCTACTGAACATCAGTCTTAACGCCTCTTTCCTACTGTACCCACACAACAGAAGATCATATATAAACCAGTAATATTTATTCTTCATTTTCTCCACTGTAAAAGATGACACGATTCAAACGGCGAAACGATTTCTGTACACTATCTCTTTTGGTGTTCACCATATATCAGCTTGAAAAGGTATACATCTAACCAATTATTATTATTTTCTTTTATCACGTGCTAGTTACAAAGTAAGGTTTTAAAACTCTTACGAAGAGCAATCGATCATAAAATGAGTAAATATTATTTATTTAAATGTACATGTATTCGATTTTATTTTATTGTAGTCGATGGCGTTCACCTCCTGTGAGATTTCAGTCCTAACCGTGAACTATGTCAATCAGTGTCCAACAGACTCTGAATCCTGGCAGTTAGCAGCAAAGAGAATGAACTGTGAAGGAATTGAAGAGGACTGTCAACAAGGAATAAGAACAGAAAGCCATCAGTTCGTATTTCAATACCATTGTGTAATAAATGTTTGGAGGAATGAAACACTAGAAGTTTGCGCATTCAACCGCACAATTCTAGGTAACAATTTTCATAATTTATACATTCTATTTTTTTCGCACGCATTTCCTTATTTTCTTTTAATATAGAATACTTATGAGTTAGTTAGAGCAAATTTCTTTATTATGAATCTTTTTGTTGAATCGTTTAAATCAAAATCGAGTTGAATCATTTCTTCAAGACATGTGTAGTACCTTATGTTACGTCACCTATGTTAAGACAAAAAAAATGAAAAAACATTCAGCAAAAAAAAGTACATTCTACATGTATATATACATACGACACCATGTTCTGGAGTCATACCTGTTAGGCAAGTCCAGATTTTATCAAAGTCCACCTCTAACGAAAGAAAAATAAAGTGGGAAAATAGAATTAGATGAAATAAATGAGTTGAACTTCGTCTGAGATGTAAAACCCTGATTATACCAACTTGAAGTATATTAAATTATAGCTATATATTTTCAAAGAATTGTTGAATTGGGTTTTTTTGGGAATGACTACATTTGGACTATGCAATATATAATTTGAGGTATTTGTGGTTGTGTACTTTATGTTACTGAACATTCATTCTTGAATTGGCTAACAAGGCATCACAATATAAAACATAATGATGGTGAAATATTATTAATAAATAAATATACTACATGTATTACCTAAAATCTTAACCATTAATCTATCTCATTGGCTTGATGCAGGTTTCTACCATGGAATCTCATTCTATCTATTAATTTGTTTAAGTGAAATGAAATTTATATTATGAAAATGAATTTTATAATTCCTGTGGTAATAAATTCAAATATTTACATTTGGCACTGTCTTTGCTAGTGATAACAATACGTACAGATTTTGTACTATACGGTCCAATTCATTCAAGCGTAATTTGCTTATTTATATTCAAATGTTTCATCCTACAAATGGTGAAATGTGTAAATATCAGTAATAAGGAATCGTTCTTTTAATATTATGAGGTGTAATTTCGGTCGGAACGTGATCAAATCTTTCATTAAGTTCTTTGGGCTTTATTGGATTTTATCACGCCCCCACCAAAATTATCACCTCATAATACTTTAAAAATGATACCTTACTCCTTAAACAGTTTTCAGAACAACTGCAAACAATTACATGAATTCAAGTATAACTCACAATGTTAGTGCAAACAAATATGGTTATGAATAAATAATTCGACCTTGTTTTGTACTTGAAATTAAAAGAATGTCATGTTTTCATCCTAACATAATTCATTTTGAAATAGAAATATCATTTTGAAGTTCATTTAGGTGTTTTACGTTATGTCATACATGCCCACACACCTTTATGACACAAATACGTAAAAAAATTACCTATTATTAAGGTTGTCGTTAGATGTCCTATATTATCGTTTACACACACGCACGTTATCTTTGACACGTGTATTGAGTACATTAAAATTACATGCTAAACGATATACACTAATGCCTAAATCTTATTTACCAATTAATATGTTTTGATAAGGTCATTGTGCTGAGTTTAATATTCTGGGATCAGTGATACAGGATAACTACTACGCAGATTGTACGAAGCATGATCCGCCATGTCCATCAGTATACAACTCAGCGGAGGCATATAAATGTAAGTTAGAGATGTCACGATATGTTTTTATTATTAAAGAACATTTCATACGGTAATGATAAATATTTACATTTTGTCAGGGTCTTTGCCCGTGATAACACTATGAATCGATTTTGTAATGTATACTCCAATACATTTCATTGATGGCTACTGTAGATTCCTTATTTTACGCGACTTTATTCCGCGATTCAACGATTTTCCATCAAATTGCGAGAACATAAAATCGCTAATGCCGAAATTTTATCAAAGTTTCATGTAGTTTACAGGTGTCCGAAAATTAAAAGCGAGATTTTAGAATTTGCGAGACGGGCTTCTCGCGATTTTACGCGGATAGTAATTCCTCGCGCTTAATTAGGAATTTACAGTATTCTAAATTTTAAACGTACAATTGCTGACAATTGTATAAATAAGAGTAATAAGGAATCGTTGTTTGGATATTATGTGTTGATCCAACAGGGTTGGGATATGTTCACGCCCGATCGTGTTTGATCATTTCATAATAGTTAAAGAATGATATCTTATTCCCTAAGTGGTTACAACATAAATAAACGGATAGCCGGGTGATTTCACCTTGAGACGAATGTTTCAATCCAGAAAGCAGTTTGGAGTAAATTTTGGAACTGTGTATTTTCCTTATATATATAATTTTTTGTATCTATACTACATTTGTAAGAAAATATGATTAATGATTTAATAATATTTTTTATTTTTCATTTATCATATTCACGTTAGCTTGAAGGTAATATCATTTTTAAAGATGAACATTCATGAATAACTTGGTTTAATACAGAAATACTGTGTCGATATTAAATGGTTACATTTCGGTACTTCAGATAAAAGCTGTTATGAATTGGTTCAGCAAATTCGAAGGAAAACGAATACAATTTCATCAGCAAAAAGGTAGTTCTATTTTTATTTTCTTTTTGATTAAGAGTTTGATATTCTTCAGGCCGGTAGAATTATGACTCAATATGAGGACGTCTTTTCAATTTGATATAGTTAACTAAGACCGTTACTCTTAGCATAGATGTGCGTTTAAACTATTGATGTCAACGAATTGAATGGTTACTAACTTGCTTCCCAATGTTTTAGAAATTTTCCAATACAAAAGTAAGTCATTCCTGATTGATGGTATTTCTTTTTAAAGTACGGCAATTAACAACAATGATTAGTTGTAAAAAAAAATTATAATAGACGCGTGTAAAAAAATTCCATATAATTATAAAATGTAAAATGAGATAAACTCTTTATCAGCACATTGACACTGCGTCGTCAATAGGCTGTTTCGAAACTTAGCAACATTTAATTTCTATCATTAATTAGCTCAAATTATCAACTGATGAACCCAATATTTTACCCAATATAATGTGAGACTAATTATTTATATAAATCCAACAAAGGCTACTGTCAGTTTGACAACTATTTGGAGTAAATATTCCATGAATTATTGTAACAACAAAATTCAGATACAGTACCTTATATTCATGTTGTAAATTGAGGACATTATGGGGGTAAATAAAAGTTACGTTTGAAGCTACGATCAATGACTGACATAGAAAGATGGAAACCTAATTTTATTTGTTATGAATAATGAGCTGGACTTTGAATTAAAAGCTATTAGAGAGAATTCTTTATGAACATATTTTATTTCTATATCTTTCAGACGTCGAAATATAAATATGTTTACACCTTTACGCATCGAAATAAAGTGTAACAATTTTGTACGAGTAAAATACTTTTAAAATAAAAAATGCTACATAATGAAGTTTGTTTATAAGCTTTGTGTTTTGTTCTTTAGACTTATAATATTTCTCATTTTGTTATATTTTTAAGGACATGTGGAAATCTTACAACAATTTTCATCCCCATCTTATTTCGATTCATCATTGGAAAAGTATTACATGTACATGTATGATCTTGTTAAACGTATGCCAGTATTTGAATTTGCATGTTGTCTTTATTGTATGCGTTAAAAATTGTTTTACTTTTTAGCTCACCTGAGCTGAAAGCTCAAGTGAGCTATTCTGATCACATTTTGTCCGTCGTCCGTCTGTTTGTCGTCTGTCCGTCTGTAAACTTTTCACATTTTGAACTTCTTCTCTAAAACCACTTAACCAAATTGAGCTAAATTTGGCTCAAAGCATTCTTATGGAAAGATGAATGTAAATTGCAGAAATGAAAGAAATTTTTTTTTATTCAAAGCGGAGAAAACCTCAAAACTGTAAAAAGAAAAAAGGGGGTGGATTTTAAAAAATCTTCTTCTCAAGAACTACTGAGGCAAATTCAGCGTAATTTAGTATGAATAATCCTTATGGGAAGGAAAATATAAATTGCAAAAATTATGGGCTAATTCTGTTTCAAATCTGAGTTATTACGAAAATAATAAGAAAGAAAAGGCGTGTTTCAAGCAATTTATAGCATCCATGAGTCTTGGTAAAATGGGTACACATGACCGGGCCAGGGCAAAACAAAAGATTGACAGTTATTAATCTGCCAATCTCATTAAAATTTCAAGATATTTACTGACCAGTATATTTGTGTTCGCTGTAAATATTGCTGCAAAATAATGCGTAATTGGAATTGACGATTGCCGATCTGCCCCGGCTTTTATTTTGCCCCGACCCGGGTTTGCTTACCCATTTTACCAAGACTCGTATTTCATAATTCTAAAACGAGGTTCTTTGTTTAAAGCAGCCATGACACTATATGATAAACGGGTCGATCTGACAATGATGAATTTGTTTGTTGTGCAACAGTTCGTGTACGAAGGGAATCTTTGAAACATGCAAAATACATTGGTGCCGATTCTGTGAGGCAAATTGAGGCTAAATATTTCAATGCGTTGACAGTTTTCACATATGACGTTGGTGTTAGCTTGTGATTTTCGTTTCGTTTTCATTTATGCTTTGTGTTAACCTGGGAACTGTCGCTTGTATTTCCTGATTTTTACGTATCAAATCAAACAGAGACTTCGGTAAATCAAACAGTTTACTGTTTACCTGCGCAAATTAAGCAACATCTGAAGTTTTAAGAAAGAACCAAAGTGGAATTCATTCAGGCTATCGGTAATTCGGTATCATCTTTTGCGTAATAGTAGTAGAATAATGCAATATGTTTTGTTGAGATGCTCGGCATTTTCTTGAGTTTATTCAGTTTAAATAGAGTTTAATATCGCTGACAGAAATATGTAGGTATATACCTGTATATGATTCATTTTGAAAAATAAATTGTGTTCTTTATTTGTTATAGTGCATGTCTCTTGTGTTTAATTGTTTACAATTTCTATTTACTTACCATATTTGAGTGTTATTAGCTTCGAATTATAAGCAAGATACAGAGATTTGCTCACAATTTTATGTTTGTACACAGCTCCGAGACCATTCATTTTTTTCCATATTAAATGCTGAATAGGAAATACCAAGTTAAAAATCTTAAGCTGAATGTAATAAACTCATGTGAACAAAATATGACTCAAACCTAGTAAAATTTTGAGCTCATCTTGCTTATAATTCTACGATTGACGCTGAAAGTTTGGTTGATCATTAGAAATTATATATGAATTAGAGTATGTTAAATACTTGTACACAAAAAAATTAAAGAATGATATGCTGTATATAAATACTCTCTGTGCCCCCCCCCCCCCTTTATACAATGAATAATGTGAAATGTGAGTAAATAAAAACGACATCGTTAAAACAGTTTCCATAGTTCTGACACATTTCTGTTGCGGGGATACAAAAATTATCGCTATTCCTAAGAAAATATTAGAGCGGAAAATTATCCTGGTTTGTAGTCATTTGTTATTTTTGAATAAAAATGAAAACAAAAATGGGTGGGCCATTGTCACGTGCCTGTCAATACGGTAAAATTGATTTTTATAGCTCTTTAACATGTCACGTGACAACATTTTTCATTCCAGTGTATTCAGCAATCAAGTGTGAGTAAAGTAATAAAAGTCACGAGTTTACGCGAGGTAAACAACAGTCATTTAATTATAATGGAAAAGACAAATTAAATTGTTAAATATTTTTAAATTGAGAAATTGAGCGCATTGGGGTGCAATTTTCTTCTTCACATATATACATGTAGGATTGTTTTGATAAAATACAATAACTATTATATTTTAAAAAAATACAATAACTAATAAGTAGTTGAGGAAGAAAATGAACCTATATGTAAAATCTACTTTCTTAAATCGAACACTAGCATATTGATAAACATTAATGAACATTTATACACTCAGGATTGATAGTTGAAATAAATATGCAAATTCCTCGTACTAGCTCGCATATACATTGTCAACACAAATCTATCATGTTTATGTTACATATATTCATATCTAAAGTCTATATACATACATTCTGTTTAAAATTGGACAGTCCAACCCCTACCACATTCATAATTTCTTTTAAAATTTATATCCCAAAGTATAGCTTCAATATTTGTTAATTATTATTTGATAACATATTCACTAGCTTACAAAAAGAAAAGCCCTTAAAGATATTATGTAGAAAATGTAGAATTTTCTTGACATTCTATAGTAAATTACGGGAAAAGTAATCCCGATACCTAAATTCAATTTGTCATCATTTGTCATCATTTTAAGAAGGAGGACACGAGCTTGTTTATTTCCGTATTTAGGGAGACTGTAGGCATTCTAGTATTTCATTAGTCAAGAAAAGACAAAACTCTGAAATTTGTGACTTATTTTCTTCATATTGCATTTAGAATGACAGTTTAAAACATGATTTTTCATTGTGTTTACCAAACATTTAAGGCCCGGTATACCCTAGCAAACAAAACTAATGTTATGAAGCATCATTGAAGGAATTTATATTTAAATTTCATAAACCTGTAGGCACTTTTCATTTACTAGATTTTGACCTCAAGGGTTCTTCGTAAACCTGTAGTAATTGGGCAACACTAATTCTAATTAAGCATTACGTCCTCTGTTTTCAATTGGTGGATACATAAATAGCAGAGTAATATGTTCTCTTGTGCCGAATAAAAGTATACATACTTACATATTTCTTATTTAGTGTTTGTTGGCAGTGCCAAGTTTTCCAGTCAACATTTTTCTATGGAATGTAATAATCTCTATCCAGCATTTTCCAACATTGAATATGTACATGTCTGTGTAGTTTTTGTGTGTATTGTAAATGGAATATCCTTCCTATACAATTTGACTAATGTGTGGTTCGTGGTTTTTTAAGGATTCACGGATGTATAGCGGTTATTATATTTTCTATCAATACTGCACGCAAGTGTTTTATGAGACATGGTATGTGTGTAACTCCCATAACTGCTTGTTAACAGTAAATGATGATGTTGTTAAAAGAACTTCATCTGACTTTCAAATGTTAATATGGGAGCAAGTACAATTAATATAAGTCTTTAAGAAACACGAGAAACTGTGAAATGGCAGGGTTTAGTGGGACAAATACATGTAATAAGACTTAGTTACAAATACAATGTTGTAATTTCATACCAAACCAAAAATGTAACATATTTTTTTCATTTTATCTGATGTGTTTTTAGATCATTTGCCGTTTAAGACAATATTCAAATAAAATGTGGAACAAATAACATGTGTAAACTTTCTTTAGTTTTTTTTTTCTTAAGAACTATCCCTTTCAGTTGGAAAAAAAAATATTTGTTTTCCAGGCTCCTCGACGCTATCTGATCAATTTCAGATTGCGCTGTGTCTGCTTGGTAGCTTCGATTTCACAGATGAGGTTATAATATATTGCACTGCTCGTCCAAGAATTCATCAAATTTAGAAGAACAGATTCCTTTCCAAATGCTATCAAAATCGCATGACTGTTTATAATTTGATCTCTACAGAATACAATTAACGTTACTTCACTTTGACATGCAAAGGAATTACTTTTTTTTTTTTAAATACCTTAAAAAGTGTATCTTGATTTAATATTGTGTGTTCGTGTTTTACTATATTTGCGTAATTCAGACTTTAAACCATTTAAAAAAGAATATTTATGTTAAGTGTAAGATAAACAAAAAAGCAAATAAATAAATTCATTGCAGCTTAAAAAGTGATTTCACTTGTACGTGTCAGGTTTGTAACAAGAATTAAAATACTATAATTCGGATACAAACTGGATGTTCATGTAAATTCAAAGTGTCGACGCACATGTAACCTTTATATTGTTCGTTCCATAAAGACAATATGATGGAGTGTTAAATGAATGGAACCCTTTAACACTTTATTTTCTGACAAGCTACTAAATTGTGTCAATTTAGGAATCAAAATATGATTCAAAATTATTCATCGTCTTGCTCCAAACTTATTTCTCATCTTAATTCAGAATCGTGAATACTTACGACTATTAAAGAGTTTTTCTGCTTTTGGCTTTTTGAAAGTTTCGATTGATTGCATATCGCCCTTCAAAATCTATTTTATGAGGAAGAAAAAAAAAGATCGCGTGGTCTATTGCTCAAATCTGACAATTATAGTACAGTATAGAGAACAAGAGCAAAGTTAACTTAAAATATTTGAGTGATATATCACAATGATTAGACCGGTCATGGCATACATGCTCTTTTCAGTGTATTGTTTTGATCGAAATTGGGAAATATTTCTGGTTGTTATCAACAAGAACTCAATAAACATAACACACTATCAATTCACTCAAAGTCAGGTGACTGCAATCAGGAGAGTACGTAGTAAGTTGTAATGTTTGATTATATTTGGTAGATTCATGGAAAAAAGTGTACAAATCGTACATATACGAAGTGATAGTTCATTTTTAGTTTTAAACCTTATAAGATATTTGACTTCTTCCATATTGTGAATATGTATATTATGAGAGCTAAACACGACCCATTATTGAGCAAAGTCACACAAGTATATTAACCCTTCAATTTCGTTAAATCTGAACGTCTAGATTTTTTTTTCCTTTTTAGCATTAGAATTTGTGTGTTTGTTCCTCGTTTTGGTAGCTAAACACAGTTTCGTATAAAATCCAGGGGGTTTTTCTCTGGGGAAAAGCATGATGGGTAGGGATTTTCCTGCTTTTTTTATGCGGTTTACATGAAAATTATTTTTTTTTAATTCTCAGTTGCATCATATAGTGGATTTTCTTTCGAATACAAGAAAAACTATGTAGACAAATTTTAAAAATTAATTTTGTGAGACTCTAAAATAAAGGGAGGTAACTCCAAAAACATCCGGATGTTACACATGCAGAATTTAATGAATATTTTAGCGGGTAACATAGCTCTTTAAAAAGCTGGCGAATGTACCCTGTAAATACTATGAAATGATGCCTAAGGATGTACAGAAATTAAAATGGCTAATTTGGTTGCATTCTGCTTTTAGGGGAAGCCTAAAATGCATGGGTGTACTGCATGTAGAGGCATCCTTTTGTCTATTTTCAGCATGTTTTGAGTGCCTAATAAATTTTAGCATTTAGGTACATGTGAATTATTTTTAAATATTTCAAAAATTTACGATTTTATCTTTCTATTGATATATAGATATATATGTAACACGTTTTTACAATTTATTTTTATAGGGGTCAGTTTTGCTTGTCCCTCATCCGAAAACGTCCTTATAACGTTACATATAAAACTGTGTTTTGCACCCTTTTTATGCACTTTCTGTTTAAATATAAAGCATTTCCTTGTACATGTTAATTTTCTCCTGACTTTGCATTAGTTCATAACATTCAGTTATTTCATCGCGACTGAATATTAGGGCGATGAAAGATGAACGTCCTCTACAGCGACGTTCTTTGAACAGTTAAGAGGTATGCGTCTTATAAAGGGTCTGTCGGGATAGCGAAGATGAGAAAGATATATGGCTAACAGTGCCTTTCGCGAGTCGTGTTCAGTTTTAAAGATAGTTATTATCCTAAACTCAACAAAATTCATAATTTAATATAAAAAAAAATACTGCACAACTTAGTTTCAGAATTTCATGTCCGATTTTCAAATTTATTGGAAAATAAAAATAAAATAAGTGAAAATGTATATATTTTTACAATTTTATATAGCTTGAATGATGAAAACAGTTACTTTATTTCATTAATCTGGGGGAAAATAAATGCAATCCATATGACGGGCATGATCTCCGGGATTTTATATGCAGCCGTTTTTCTGAGCAGTTTGGTAGATTTCGAGGAGGTAATTTCAATTTATTTATGACAATTAACGTATTCAATTTATTTATAATTTGCCTTGTTTGTCCAGAAGCAACCACTGAATCTGGATATGAGTGGAATGAGACAACTTTTCTGATGCATATATTTCATGCCCTTGAATTTACAATAACATTGACACATGACCAAGAATTGACCATTGAACGGGGCTAAACTTGAAAATAATAAATCTTACACCTGATATTATGTGTTTAATTTGCTCTTTAATAAACAATTTAATAATAGTTTGACGCTTCCTATGTTGAAAAATAAAGATGACGAAATTGATTATTGTTCGACATAATTGATCGATCGAACTTTGGAAAAACTGCGACGAAATAATATTCATGTATTACATGTATATATGATAACCCATCATGCAGTTAATTACTATAATGTTCACTTCAATTTTTATAGGGAAATCTTTTCTATATTTTCATCCAGTATCATTAGTTATTGGACTCGATAACGCTAGATGATCACATTAAATAATCACTTGTGTGATTTCATTTGACATTCAAATGCTTACACTTTCTTATATTGCTAAAATAGGAAAAGTATAATACGATTATTATAGATAAACGATTTGTGCTTCAAAAATGACTTTATGTGGTATCTTTTACTGTTTTACTTTACAAAGAACTGTTCTCTTTTTCATTCTTTGATATAATATAAACTATCTATAATTTGCTATAGGTATCAGCCTTCACGTTTTGTGAAGCCTCAGTAGATACAATAAAATATGTCAAGGAATGTCCAACAAACGTTGAAGAGTGGAATATCGCTGCAAGAAACAAGAATTCCGATTCAATTTAGCAAAACTGTTCTAAAAGAACTGCGTCAAATAACCAACGATATATGTTTCAATATCATTGTGTGATCAATGTTTGGAGAAATGCTACTCTAGAGGTCTGTGCACTAAATCGTACTTTATGACTTTATGTACCTAAATCTTAGGTACGACTATGAAAAGATTTATACAACTGATTGAAACAAAAGTACTTAAACATGTATACCTATATTTTACATTTAAGACAAGAATGAGTATACATGTCAATAGTTGATTGCTAGGAATCACCTTTCCTTTTCCTAGATGTTCATTAATTGAATCAACTTATTTTCAAATACTAATTTTCAATTGCTTATAGGAGATTGCGCTGAATTTAATGAAATGGGAGCTGTCGTACAAGATAACTATTATACTGATTGCACACGGCTAGAACCGCCATGTCCAGCCATTTACAATTCTGCAGAAGCCTACAAATGCAAGTATTTCTAATGAAATGATATCATTTATTCTCTGAATATGATTGTTTAAACATCTGATGTTAAAAAAAACCATTCATTGACATTAAGATACCTATAATATTTTCGTTAATATGAGATATGTTCTTTTTCCTCATTGTATATAGATCAAACTTTCAAGCCCAAAGGAATACTAGCACAGAAAGATATATTTCGTGTTCAAAAAAGTTCAGTACAAAATAAGATGACAATATAGAGTGCAAATGATTATTTTCACATGTATAACTTATTGAAAGGTAGTAAATGTGAGGTTATATCAATATCATTCATGTATATAGGTGACATATAACATATAAGACATTTATACAGATGACGTTAAATACTTTGAAATACAACATTAAATTAAAACCGACAGATGCATATGCTTTGTTGTAATCTGAACATTTTAATATTTTCGATTTGATGATTTGATATATTATCTTTTGAACATTGCACCTGATTTCCTGCAATCGTTTAAAAAAACCTCAATGTTAACGCATATATTTTATAGATACATACAATGATATTCTGAACACAGGGGCATCGTATCCGCTCTACACTCTATGCCATATATATAATAATACACAAGGGAAGAATCGAAAGTAGGACATGATTTGTAAACAATGTCAAAAAACAACTTACTTCACAAAAGTTACGCAAATCCTCGCACACAATGTTGCAAATGTTGTCAAAAAATACGTTCACACTCAAATATTCCTAATAAACTCGGTAAAAAGCGTTTTTATCCCATTAAAACCGCTGTCTGCTGCAGAAACCCAATCTCTTCGCCCAAGAAAAGATAACTCTGTACTTTCTCTCTCCATATGTTCAGTAATAACAGTAGAAATTTCGTTAAAATGTTTTTAGTGTTATATATCGGAAAATATATTTCAAACTGTTTTACACTCATTGATCACTGTTGAAGTTAAACTAGGAGATGCTATTTACTTAAAACTCGTGAATAGGTAAACAATTCAGTGGTTGTAATATTAGTATATCAACCACTTAATCTTGAAGATCATGTAGCTGTACCCACTGATTCATTTTCGGAAAAAATTGACAGTCTGCAATGTCCGTACTGACCTTTGGCAAACTTGTTGAACTTTACTAGTATCCATACTTAGATGTTGTCCATACTCGTTGGTTCATCCGTATCATTGTAATTACCAACAAAGGCGACTTGCCTTTCCTTTTTATTTGAACTGTCATTTTTCTTGTTTCATCTTCAGATTCACCAGATTATATGTTCTTTAACCTATGTGTCACATCAATAAAGTACATGCAACCTTTACTTATATTACATAGTTTTTGCTTCCTTTATCATTTTAAAAAATGTTAAGCTCATGTTCATCTGCTTAAAATTTGAATATTAGGAACACAACAAAAACAATATCAGCATGAAAAACGTATTCTAGGCAATTAATGTTACGTCAGTATTTGATATGTTCCTTCGAGTTACTCTATTGTTAGTTTTAGTTTATTGTACATTCCTTATATTATTCGAGTACTTATATCTGTGATCCCGATGCTTCGTATGTAATCGCGAGGATTTGAAATCACGAACGCGGAACAGTCACCCACATTTTTACAGTTCCCAACTCTCGGAAAAGTATGGCGATAATTTAAAATCCACAAGGGGAACTTTTGGCGATTTTACGCGGATTTAAATTCCTCGCGTTCGATTAGGAATTTACAGTATGTGAATTTATTTTGGCTGTGCAGTTACGATTAATATATATGTATAGCCAGAGGATACCCTTGATAATGCAATTTTAATAGAACTATTTTCATCACAGGATGAATAATTGTTTAACCGTTAAACAATGTTAACACATCATAATGTTTATAAAACGATACACTTGTCAATCCCCAACATGTTTGAGTTCGAATTCCAGCTGTTACAATCGGTATCAACAATCAACAATAGACTTCAGGACCTGGGTGCTCAAAACACTGCTTAACTTTAACTATTGGTTAAATCCCTTATCCAGTGGTTTATAATTGTGACCAGTGGTTAAATTAACCAATGGTTAACCGGATTTTGAGCAACCAGTCTAGCTAGCAAAAAAATCAACTAAGCTCGGGAAAACCAACTTAAAAATGTTGCTTTGTAAACAGACTTCATAACATTTTTTTATATATCATTGCGCATGTATTACTTTGAGAAAAATAATAATCAAATCGAAGATTATTAGTTCGTCTGTTATTTAAATTGCCAATGCCGTCATTCTATATGTTTATCTTAAAAATATTAAGATTCAAAGTTTTTGATTGTTTCATTATCCTCATTTCTGTATATTTAAAAAATAACCGTACAAGGGCATTTTCATACAGTAATTACATAAAATGACATTTAATACTCATTAAATTTTATTTTTGAAAGGAAACAAAGTTATAACTAGATGTGATTACAGTTTGTTTCCTTCTATTTCGGAAATGAATTAGTTTTTGAGGCCGTGATTCCAAACATTTGACTTTTGATGTAAATATAACGATGCATATAACATGGACGTTAGATGTTTAGTGTTCTTATTAGTACCAGTGGCGGACTATATTTATGCTCAAGACAGATGTGAAGGGTAGGTAATCAATAATTGTTGTAACTGTTCCAATGTCGATTCTTTTGCTTTGTTTGTTCATGCTTTAAATAGGCATTTTACAATATTCTGGGGAAAAAATAGATAAAACATTAATTTTATTTCAAAAAGAAAGGCCTTAATAATTTGATACATCATAATCCTTTTTTCTTTTGATCAATTTCACTTTAATGGAAATGCACTTTTTCTACTTTTGTAAAAAAAACATAAATGGTTTCGTCATACCATACCAAATGATTCCTGTAGAAGTTTGATCTATTATGTGAACTCAAGGCCTGTTGAATGTATAGCAGTCGTCACTGACTTTGGTAAAACTAAATCATGTCTGTAGACCTATTTGAAGATTTTTAAAAATCATTTGCTACGTATTATCATTCAACGACTCCAGATTAATGACACTGCATAAAAATTAATGAAGCATTTATTTGAATCATATTACCTTAATTAAGTTCAGTGTATCTAGCACGTTGCTTGTTGTAGATACGAATGCTGCGCTGGATATATGTTAGACAACAACACAAGTTTATGCGTTCGTATGTATACATTTTAAGATAATTAAATCATGATCCTCTTAATATCCAATGTTCTCGGCAATAAATTACCCTTGATCTTGATTTTGCGTTCTGCATTGTAGCGTGTAATACTGGATTCATTGGGAAATACTGCGAGAAAGAATGTCCATACCCGACATTTGGAGACGGATGCCAGCAACAATGCATCTGTGAACAAGAGCATTGTAGCATAGTTAAGGGATGTATCACATTACCAGGTAGGGTGATGCAAATGTAACAAAACATCAGTATGCTGTAAACGGTAAGACAATCTAGCATCTGATGCAACGAACAATTTTGGTTTATTTTGAAAACTTGTTTAAAGCTAAAACAAAGCGATTTATGTTTTATTTATATGCTATTGGAATGGAAATCCTGTTTTTATTCATATTCTATCCTTGTCAGTTTCCGTATTTTCCGCATATAGCATGTACTCTGAATCAATGTGCTTGAAATCAAACTATCACTCGAGTGCAAAGCAGAACACTTATTGTGTATCAGACATATTATGACAGATGCATTGAATATAAATCAAATATGTAAAATTGCCTTTCCCGTGAATTATATATGCAGATAAATAAATGTATACACAAGATATATTTCATGTTATTTATTTGGATTTATTAAAATGTTCCTGGTCCTGCTTGTTCTTTTTTTCATCAAAATTGTTTTGAAATTCGTAGGCAACGGAAGCGGTTCAACTCAAGAATACGATGGCATTTCAGCAAGCAACATAATACATGTATCACTTGCAGAAAAAGAGTATAAACCGCTTTCATTAAATCAAACTAAAGCTGCTTTATTTGAGGAAACTTCCCCACCAGGTACGAAGTCAACAGCGGCTAATACGAGACAGAACAATGTCGGTGTTGATATAAAGAACGGACAAAACCCAATGCTGGTTGGTATTTTCGTGTTTAATGCCTTCTTTGTCGTGATAATCTTTGTCATAATAATGTACTGTGGTATCAAGAAATACCAAAAACACATAAGAAACAAGAAAGATAACTCTGCAATATCTGTTCAATACCACGAGATCGATGAAGATTTAGCGGGTAGTAGCAGGAGTTATCACACCCTACATACAATAGAAGAGACTGAGGTCCGAGACAAGGCCTATGATGATATTGAGATGGGGAAATTTCTTGTGACGTATGAAAATGAGCCCCGGAATGGAGCTAGACAGAGTTCAGTGATTCCTATACCACCTAACAGAGCTTCGCAGACCATGCCGAAAGAATTTTACCCGACCCGCGAGAATTTACCAGCTGATGACAATGGTTTTGAAAATAACTGATTTTATTGCTTATATAAAGACTTTAAAGATTTTTCCTTTTAAGGAAAGTCTTTACTGATTATACTTTTCATATATGTTAAACTATACAATAAGTAATTCCGCCTATTCCCTTAGTGAATTCTTTTTCTGCGCCGATCATACTACTGAGGCAATAAGGCATATAAAATTACGATGCTCTTATCATATAACTTTCAACTGTTTTTTTTACAAATTGAACCATTTTTTTCGATTTCAAAAATTTCAATTTCTATATCCAATGAAACCATTCCAAATTGATAATGTACATGAAACAAATTAATTGGCGATTGCATAATACTAATAATATTGCAAATAAATTGCACTTCATCGGAAATAAACAGTTTATGCATTTATAGATTAGATGACATCTTTACAGTCAAACATTAATTTGATAATATCAACAAGTATGTAAAATATGAATAAGAGGCCCATTGGCCTTATTTGTCACCTGAGTAACTGCGGTGAGGCTTTTGCAATGTACATGTATATATATGTGCATTATAATTAAAGGGCTTATGAAATAATTTTTTAATATTCCAGGATTGTTTGATCTTATAATGTTCTATATTAAAAAAAATATATATTTTAGAATAGTAGCATAACATACAGTGAAATATTCGAACAATCTTGAGTACAACAAAAAATGGTCGAATTTACACCACCCTACCCTATATAAGAGGCATTCTTCCTCATCATAACTTTGTACTTAGTTAATTGGCTAAATACTTGGAGCAGAGGAGAAGATTTTCAAAGAATTGATGCATTTCCTCTATGTTATCATTATAGCCTTAACTTAACACCAAAACATCTAAACCAGGGGTCATGAAATTTAAAATTTTGAATCAAGTAGTCTTCCACATCATAACTATATACTTAAATGGACATAATACCCAGAAGCAGGGGAGAAGGTTTTCAGAGTATTAATTTACTTTTACCACCTAATTAACCATTGGAGTCCCGCTCTAATACAAGAACTCCTGACCAAGGGGCTATGAAATTCACAACATAGGAAAAGACACTCTTCCTCATCAGAACTATGTCCTTAGTTCATTGGCTCTATAACGAGGAGCAGTGAAGATTTTCCAAAAATTATTGCATTTTCACTATATAATCATGTATGCTACTATACTAAAATAATAGATTCGAATTTTTGGGGCTTTATTACCGAGAAATTGGAAGAGTACTATCTTTTGTTTTATACATTTTAAACATCAATGGTACTTGAAGATTACCATTTTTTAAAAATTTTTCTCAATCAAGCTTCGCTAATTAATAATCAACGAAAATTCCTTTAAAAAATCCAGAAATTATCTGGATGTTTTGGATTTTACAATATTGCACATGCGCATTACATTCACGCTAAATCACGGGAGGCTCTTTAGTTTATGTTTCCACAATATCACATTTGCATGGATAAACTCAGAAACGATATTACAATAAGTGTACATTTTCATTGAAAATTTGTTTTATATTCTGTTCATCAAGAAATACGGGAGATATAACTCTAACTCAGTGCATTTAATATGAAATATCCCAAGAGTTCCGAATGTCAACACGGTGTGTAAATTCGAAGCGAGTAGAAAACGTTGGTGAAAAAGTGTTGAATTCTTCATTAAAATGAATTAAATTTTTAGATGAAAATTTGACTGTAACAATTATTTTCAATGCAGTCTCATTATTTTTCTCCCAAATCGTTTTGGAGCGATTCTGCATTTTTTTTGCTACATTACGGGTATATGGGAGGCATCTTATCTGTGGTGAAGGCCTGTTCCGAGACACAGTTAAATTATTCTAACTAAGCAGAGTGTATTGAAATTAATAGCATTATTGTAGTCTTAAAGCTTAGTTATGTAAATGTCAACAATACGGTGTGTCGTATCTATTTCGTAAATGTCCGATATCATATGCAATGTCAACCCGTGCACGGACGGGTCAAAGTCTAGTTTATTATATATTTATTTAGAATTTGTTAACTTGGAACTCCAAATATCGGTTTACATTGTAATATCATGTATATTCATGTCCTGGTATGTTGACCAGTTTTAATACAACTTGTTGAGCTTTGTTTCGTTTTGGAGTTTTATTTAGCATGTTCCTGAGCAAGTGTGCCAAGTGGCCTTCCCATGGATTTTCCTCTATTTTATTTTAAGAATAATTATGATTTAACATGTATCAGCATAAATTATATACAAAAAACCTTTAAAGTTGGATAGTATATAAGCAGACTAAGCAAATTTCCAATCCCATCTGATTACCTACAAGTGAAATTACATGTAACGTAAATCTTAATATTATAGTTATAGTCTGTCCCAAGATATTTTTGCCGCATATTTTCTTAAATTATTCAATATTTATAAATACTTCTTGGTTCAGACGATGTTCATTCAATAGTATGAAAAAATCCCAAGATTTCCCTTTTAAAACGCCCCCTCTAGCTTGTCGGGTATCAGTACACGGCTAAAAATAAAAAGTCTACGAGGTTTTTCCATTGCCAAGGAGATGAAGACGCCCGGATGATAACGTAGAAAAATTGCGCAAGGTGTCCCGAGTACTTCCGAATGGAGAAAAGATGTCAACATTCCCCATTATAAATCTCCGTAGGAAATCTGTTTTCGTTCCTGTGAATTTTTACGAGGGAAAAATGATAATGTGTGAATGAAGTTATCTTGGGAATTTTCCCTTTCATCGATTTTAATTGCACTTCAGTCACAGGTATGTGTATTTTTATTAAAAATCGTTCAAATATGCAGCATTAATATCTTATACTATAATAGAACAATAGCTGAACATTATATTGATAAAAATCTATAGACTATAATAGAACAATAGCTGAACATTATATTGATAAAAATAATACGTAATCATCCTATGATCGATTGAATACATGTGGTGATAATTTTGGTCCTGGCGAGAATAAATTCAACTAGATGCTGTCATTAGAGAGTAATACCCGCACGTGTTTGCTTACTAAATAACACTGTTTTGTACAAGTTTTATTAATAAAAAATGAAGGCCACATGCAAGTTCGTGTAATACATTTAAAAATTATAATTTTTCATAACTGAAGGATGAGATCCCTCTCCATATGATAATACACAGGAGCAGCACTTTAAGTGCAATTTGGGGTTAAACTGTTTGCATGTGAAGTTTAATTTAATCAATAATCTTAACATTTCATGTCAAAGAAAGTATAATGGTCTATATAATTATTACAAACAAAATTAAATTATGCCCCCTCTCCGCGGCGGCTGCGGCTTTAGATTTGCTTCTGTGTGGCTTCGTGTACATAATTGTGTGCACAGATTTAGAAAAGGGGTGGGAGTGAGGGGTCCAAACTCTCTCTCTCTCCCCCCTCCCCCATGAAAATGCATTAATATCAATAGTAAAATTACCAAAAATACACCTCGGACTCCAGCGCTCTTACAGACATGTTATTGCTCTAACCCATTGCGCTTCAATGTAAGGTAACATTATTTTGGGGGAAATATTATATTTATATTTTATTGTTTATTTCAATAGGAAGTATACATCACAATATGAAGGTGTCCTGCGCCACCTTAAAGCTGTTATTTATCTAATAAAACAGTCCAAGGGTTTTGAAGAATAGGTCATAAAAATACATGCATGTTACAAATAACTGATCTTTGTCTGAAGTTACGTACACAATACAGGTCATCAGGTCTCGATAGCGGGTACTAGTTTTACCCAGGACCTCGATTTTACATGTAGGTGTTTTTCACATGCAGAAAAGGATTAGTTAACATGCATAAACATTTCTTTTGTGATGATCAGCTAGAGGGATTCATATTGTGCTCTGATTGGATTATCATTATGATGTTGACCAATATAGGTAAGCATAATACATGTATGGTGAATACTATAGTAGCACAATATTTTGAGACACACCAGTATGTAAGCCTTCTGTCTTACGGATCCTATTGAGGGTCAGCTCAAACTTAGTGATGACAAGTCCAGAATTTCTTTCTCAAGCGGTTTTATTAAGCATGATCGTATAGTTACAATTACATCAGCTAATAGCAGCCTAAATCAGGAGTCTCAGAATCTATCTCTATAAGCTGAATCTCTAAATCTGTTCAACATCATTTTACATGGGTATATATAACATTTTACTTATGATGGACTGTTCTGACTAGTTCGGCCCATTTACGGCGATCATGAGTGAACATTTAGTGTTCAAAATTAAGATTAATAGTTTATTCCTAAATAAAGTAACAAAACCGTCAAAACTGCCAATCAAAGAGTCTGGATGCAGGATTTGAGTCTCCGAGTCCTGGGTCTCGGAGTCCCCCACCTAGTATGAGGCATCACGTACTCATAATACGTTCATTCATACATGACATAAAAGGTTACAAAGGTTAATATATAGAATACACAATACATGACTCAATATAGAGTACTAGAGCTATCGTTGCAGACACAGAATCGCCAAATATGACACTTGTTTTTAATCTCTCAATTTGGATATTATTATGCCCGTATTATGTACCTGGTTTCATAACATCATTTAGGAATACTACGCATTGCTACAAGAGTCACAGAGTTCATTCTGTTAATTATCATCAACACCATTCAGTGCGCAGTACTTAGGTACACATAAATATCATAGTGACCATTATGTAATACTAGCAATTCAAGGTCATAGCATGGCTATCTGTTTACATACGTCCCCCAAACAAAAGAAATATCCCGAAGGGAGATTTCTCATGCCTGGCGCCCGGAATAGGAATGCGTCCTTGATCTACCCTTGATCAGACGAGCTTCCTAGTGACATACCATTCAGAACATCTATGTTAAGAGATAGTATCAAGTGACATGTTTCCACCTCCGGCTTGGAACATCATTCATTTACCAAAAACAAATCTATAACCAGGATGTATACATGTACATAAAATCATGTATCTTGATTATATCGCATTACAATCATGAAAACAATAATGAATAAAGTACGACAATATTGACCAAGATGAAATAACCATAGTTGAATATAATCGTAATTCATCATCAAAGTAATACTAAGTATGGTTAAGCTTAATGTCACATATATATACAAGGTCAAGGCATGCTTGTAAGTTCACAAAATATCTCTTCCTTCTTAGGGGTGAGGTTAGCGTCATAGGTTCGGAGTCCATCGGTTTCTTCCTGAAGTTCTCCAGAGTGAATCACCAAATACAAGATTTATATTAGCACAAGATAACGCACATTTCTACTTTAACACAATTCACATTTTTAATTTTCGTTAAATTTCACAATCCTTTCATAAGGAATACACAACTTCTTCGCGGCTGTAGCTTAATTATTCATCCATTATCGGCACCCGTGGATAGAGGGTCGGCGCGGATGGCGAGGCGACTTCTCGCGGAGCGTCTCCTGCGTTCCTCTGTTGCGTAGACATCGCGGCCTTCCCTTCCAGGTATTTACGTGCCAGCTCTGGGTCCGGTCGATAGTATTTGGTCCATGGATATTCTTAATTTTTCTCCTCTCCAAGAAATTGTTGTGCTAGTTTAGTCGAAATTGTCCCCGTGTTACTGGTCAATTTGCGAGTTGCGATTCTTCCGCCTCGTCGGGGTTTCTCTTGGATCCTAGTGACTTTCGGGATTGGTTCAAGTTCAATAATGTCACTAGAGGTCCATTTCTCTGGATTCACACAACAAAATAAGTGTCTTTGGAAGAACCTTTCTTATCTCCGTCACTACCCCTTTTTCGACAACCTGTCCAGCAACCACCACAGCATATACCACCCCACTTTTTAATAGTTTAATAGTCCTATCGTTATTGTTACTGCCAAAGTTAAACACACTTAAAACCAGGAGCTTCCCACCCAAGACAAGGATTTCATGGGTTGCAAATTAATAACTGGCAATTCCGCCATAAGTGTATTCATAGGGAAAACTTTTAAATTAATATCTTTTGTCTTAAGACATTAAACCATGAAAACCTGATCAACCTTGTCCCATACTCAAGATGTTGATCGCCAATTTGATTGTTTTTAACAATATCTTAAATTACTTTAAAAAATTAGTCATACAGTTTCTTTATCTAGTCGCTGTTTCGTGTATTTCGAGTATATGTTAAATCTCTTTAACTCCGCATATACATACAAATAACCGAGGTGCTGAGTCTGCGTTTGCTAGTCAACGTATCTCGTCATCTGTTTTTATGTCACAGGGGGTCATCCTGTCATATCTTTTTAAAAGCGTGCTATATATACAAAGCTAAGCTTATTCAAGATTATTTACATCTACAGTCTAGTCTACGATAATATAACTTATTTAATTTATTATTTTGGCTAATTCCTTCATAATAGCCAAAGCATACTCGTGTTTGTTATTTTCTCTACAGGGCTTTGGGATTGATTTACGAGGTTTAGGGATTGGTTTGAAGCCTAGACCTACTTTAGGGGCTATATCATCTATTTCCATATTTTCATCTAAGGGTACATTTGGGTTATCTAAGGGTATTTCATAGTCTTGACCACTATTTTCATCACATTGTTTTGACTCATGGGTCTCATCCGATTCTGAATCTACGGTCTGATCATTCTCGTGTTTATACTGCTGATCATCCATGATTTTCTTAGCTCTTATACGTCTTTGAAGTTCTGCTAGGGGAATATCCTCTTCGTCTGAAGATCCTTCTCTTTCCCATTGTTTGGACTGTATAGCTCTTTCCAATGGTTCTGGTTGCAGGTCTTCATTTTCTGACGACGATTCATCTTCCGGTGACACCACATAGTTAGTTTTTCTTAGAGTTCTTCCACCATCTTCAGTAGTTTCTGAAAGGGGCCAGTGCGAAATATCTGCTAGTCTTAATTGTCGTGCATGGCATTTGGTGGTTAATCCAGTCAATTGGTCTTTCACCACGAAACTAACTGGTCCTTTCTGCTCTATGATTCGATAATATGGTAGCCACTTTTTATCTAACTTATTTTGTCTTCTGTTGTTCTCAAGGTAGACAGGGTCACCTACCTGAAAATTTTCATCTTTGCTTCTCTTATCGGCCTGAGCTTTCTGTTTCTTCTTGGCTTCCTTCATATTACGATGTACTAGCAGGAAAGCTTTATGTTGTTCTTGAAGGGCGATCTTGTGTTGATCTTCTCCTGCATATCTCCTTCGAGGTTTCAATAACGTATCAAGAAGTAATACGACATCTCTGTTGTACATAAGGTAATATGGAGAAAACTTTGACGAATCGTTAGGATGGAAACGAATGGCTGCCAACGTCTGATTAAGATGAATATCCCATGTTTGAGCGTTGTCTGTTGTTTTCTTAGCCATCACGTCATGTAGAGTTCTATGAAATCGTTCTACTTTACCATTACCTTGAGGGCTGTAATAAGATGTTTTGATATGGTTGATATTCAATTCTTTTAAAGTTTCTTCCACTTTCTTATTCACATTTTCTGTTCCGTTGTCTGTGAGGATTTGAAAAGGACAGCCATATCTTGGATATATTTCTTCTAAGATAAGATGTACTATGTTGTCAGCTGACTTATCAGGAACGGGAAAAGCTTCTGACCAACCAGAGTAAATGTCAATAAAAGAAACTATGTACTTGTTTCCCGACAAGGATGTTGGATATGGTCCTGATAGATCAAGTCCTACTTTAGCCATTGGAAAAGGTGTTATATCTGTCTCTTGAAGTGGAGGTTGATTTTTCTTATTGCTCCTCGTTTGGCATACTACACATCCTTCTATATAAGAGTATAACCTTTTGTACAAATTTGGTATGTAGTACATTTGTCTGAATACGTCATATGTTTTGTCCACTCCCATATGTCCAAGTCCGTCATGATACTGCTGCACTATTAAAAGTTCTAACTCGCGTGGTACATACAGGCGAAGTCTTGGGCCTTCTGAATCTCCATCTGAAAGATAGTACATTAAACCATCAATTTCCAAAAACTTCGTTGCTGTTGCTGTTCCTTTACTTAACCGATTCTTCAGTTTCTTGATCTGCTCGTCGTGTTGTTGACTTTCTTTGATGTTGATATCTTGTGGTTGATCAATAAAGGGTTTGACCAATTCGTCGTGTTGATTAACTTCACATCTGGCCAATCTCTTAGGTGAAAAGGCATTGGAGTTAAGTACGTTCACTTCAAAGAAATTGTCCTTAACATCTGGTTCATCATGCTCTGATTGTTCTTCCTCTTCACACTCCAGGTTGACTGTCGGTAATCTGGATAAGAGATCTGCACAGCAGTTAAATCTTCCTTCTATGTACTCTACCTTACAGTTATATCCTGCGATACTTAATGCCCATAGTTGAATTTTCTTATTTTGCATTGGAGATTCTAAGATATACTTGAGCGGCTTATGGTCTGTTCTTATAGTAAACTGAGCACCGTGTAAATAATGGTCTAACTTCTGAAGGGCGTAATGGATTGCAAATGCCTCCTTTTCTATGGTTGACCACTTTTCTTGAGTTTTACTCAGCTTGTGTGATAAGTAATATATTGGCTTATCTTCTCCCTCATCTGTCTTTTGAGTAAGGCACGCTCCAATACAATTGTCGCTGGCATCGGTGTACAGGGTGTACGGTTTATTAGTATCTGGATATGCTAGTAAAGGCACTACCGTTAAACTTTCTTTAATAAAGTCAAACGCTTTTTGGCAACATGGTGTCCATTTGAACCTTGCATATTTTCTGGTTAAGTCAATCAATGGTTCTCCAATCTTAGAGAAGTTCGGTATAAATCTCCTGTAATAACTACACATACCTATAAAGCCACTGACTTCTCGGACTGTAGTGGGCGCTGGTAACTTTCTTATAGCTTCGACTTTCTTTGGATCAGGTGTAACGCCATGTTCATCAATGATGAAACCAAGATATTCTGTCTGTTCCTTGAAGAAACTACATTTCTTTAGCTTCATTTTAAGTCCATGCTTCCTTAGGCGGTTGAAAACGTCTTGAATATGACGAAGATGATCTTCCGATGTCTCTGAGAATATAAGAATGTCATCCAGGTATGCGATAGCAAACTCCTCTTGTCCTTGAAGAACTATGTTCATCAGCTCCTGAAAAACTGCTGGTGCATTACTCAACCCAAATGGCATTCGGTTGAATTGAAATAGTCCTTTGTGACATGCAAAGGCCGTTTTTTCTTTACTTGAATTTTCTAATTTCACTTGCCAATATCCACTCTTTAAGTCTTGTGCAGTGAAATATTTTGCCTTACCTAGTAAACATAGGATGTCATCAATCAACGGTAGCGGGAATGATACGGGTTTCACTATCTTATTCAAGCTTCTAAAGTCAACGCACATCCGGTCTGATCCGTCCATTTTCTTCCCCCCTTATAAGGGAAATGACCAATGCGTCCATCATTTCCAGTATGGCCTTGTCAATTATCTGTCTTTTATTTAAGGGTACACGGTAGGGTCTGTTCTTTATTGGGTGGTGATCTCCAGTTTCTATCTTCATTTTAACAGTATCAGTCACTCCAAGATCACTGTCTTTCTTTGCAAATAAATCATTGTTTTTGCTTACAACTCTTTTGATTGAGTGTTCAAATCTCTTAGGTACATCAATTTCTGCTTTTGTGTCTTGAGTAGTCTGTATTTCTGAGATTTCCTTCTGTTTTAATGCGGTAATTCGTCCTACTATGTAGCCTCTTGGAATTTTATAATTTTTGTTAGTTTGGTTAACGAAGATCATTGGAACTTTCTTATCTTTCCGAACTATACAAACGGCGTCTTTTAAATATAGTCCTGGGTCTTCCATAATGCAGTTATTGTCTATGCTGTTCACTTCAACCAAGTCATTTTTTTCAGAGGAAAATTGTTATTTATTTTTACATAGAATACAGTCACCGTGTTTGGTCTCATAATAAGTTTCTTAGGAGTTCTTACAATAGTTGAGATGTGTAAATCTTCTTTAAGTTCCGCGTATACTTTGCCATCAATACGCATGAGTCCAAGATCAAAGTATAAACGAACATTGTTTTTCTTGAGCCAATCACGGCCGAGAATCATGTTTCGGTTGAGTCCCTTTGTCACATAAAGTTTGTGGTCTAAAGTTAACCCTGAAATCTTAAAGGAAATATTTACATACCCTATCGCAATTAAAGAATTGCCATTTGCTGCTTGTAAAGAGGGGATGTCATTATTAAACAATATGGGGCGGGGAAATAGATTATCATACATTTTCTTACTAATTAGAGATACGGCTGCACCTGTATCTACCAAAGCTCTAAATTTATTTTTTCCTACTTTTAATAAACAGCTGCTGGGGTTTTAGTAAAATTAATTTCATATGTAGGTCTTTGTTTAAAGTTCTTTCTTCGGGCTTCAACGAAGGAAGAACGTCTTAGTTTTCCTGTTTTTGTTTGTCAAAATAAGAGCGCGATTTGAAATTTTGAGAGGATCCCCTATTTACTTGGTCGCTAGATTTATATGTTCGGCCTTGACGATTTGATGGTCTGCCCCGATTTTGCTGCGCTCTTTGATACATATGCGAGCCCCAACAATCTGCACGCACATGACCTACTTTACCACAATTCCAACATTCCACAGGCGAACGGGGTTTCTGCTCTATATTATGGACGGGTTTGTTTTGACTGGGTCGTTTATCTATTTGAGGACGGGACCTGACTTGGGGTTTATTTTGAGTACAAAATCTAGCCCTATGACCCGTCTGTTTACATTTAAAACACCTACTATTACGCGCATGGTCGATTTCCATTGGTTCTACATGCCTT
Organism: Magallana gigas; assembly: GCF_902806645.1. Classification (NCBI taxonomy): domain Eukaryota; kingdom Metazoa; phylum Mollusca; class Bivalvia; order Ostreida; family Ostreidae; genus Magallana; species Magallana gigas. The sequence goes on along the minus strand of NW_022994865.1, from coordinate 563,542 downwards.
GTTTCTACTGAGGTAAGATTATCTGCTCTATCCTTTAATAAGGGAAGAGTAGTATCAAAATTTGAAAGAGTTCGTCTGTTGTCATTACTTTGTACAATTTCTGTCATATTTGACCCTCTTATCGCTAGCCTCTGTCTCAGATTTTGTTCTCGCATTGCTATTTGAATTGCGGATTCTAAATCTTTAGGGTTTTCTCGCAAAATTTTCATTCTGAGGTAGTCGAATGTCAACCCGTCACAAAAGATATCTACTAACTGTTGTTGTATCAAAGGGTCGTTTAGTCTGTCATTACTGTAGGCGTCTTCCGTGATTTGCAATAGTCTCTCGGCGAACAACTGAACACTTTCATTTGAATGTTGTCGAGTCTTACGCATTACTGCTAACGCGTGTTGGGGATCTGTTATTTCTGCAAATCTATTTTTAAGGGATTCCTTAAGATCGTTCCAAGATGGGATTTCTTCAGACGCATCTGTTTCATCTAAATACCTTTTAATATAATCCCCAACTGAACCCTTACTCGTTATGTATGAAAGCATGGGGATCTCATGACCTTGTTTTCCAGACATAACACTGTACTTTTCAACTTCCTTTATCCACTGTTTAAACTTTTGAGCATCTCCCTCAAAAGGAGTTATCACAGAAGATAGGGGCACTGAGAGTGCGGCTGTTATAGCTTTAACTTGACCAATAAAAAAATCTGTTTCATCATCCTGATCTGGGACTCGGTGTCGAGTTTCACGAGTTTCATACGACCTAGCATCATGATATGTTTCAAAAGTATTTTGTTTAATCTGCTCTTTTTCTGGGGACTTTTGACCTGTTTCTTGCCCTTTATTTTCATTGTTCTGACCCCACCCCGCGAATTGTTTTTCTAATTGCTCCATTTGATTTTTAAACTCTTTTTTGTCAAACCCATCACCTGTCGCCATATTGGTTGCATAGACAAAGTTGTTTACTTCGAGATAGCTATAAGAGACATATAGAAATGGTTCTTACCTTATTCTGTTTTGAACTTCGCTAAGTCCAGGTCACTGGCACCAAGAAAGTTCATGTAAGCCTTCCGTCTTACGGATCCAATCGAGGGTCAGCTCAAACTTAGTGATGACAAGTCCAGTATTTCTTTCTCAAGCGGTTTTATTAAGCGTGATCGTATAGTTACAATTACATCAGCTAATAGCAGCCCAAATCAGGAGTCTCAGAATCTATCTCTATAAGCGGAATCTCTAAATCTGTTCAACATCATTTTACATGGGTATATATAACATTTTACTTATGATGGACTGTTCTGACTAGTTCGGCCCATTTACGGCGATCATGAGTGAACATTTAGTGTTCAAAATTAAGATTAATAGTTTATTCCTAAATAAAGTAACAAAACCGTCAAAACTGCTAATCAAAGAGTCTGGATGCAGGATTTGAGTCTCCGAGTCCTGGGTCTCGGAGTCCCCCACCTAGTATGAGGCATCACTTACTCATAATACGTTCATTCATACATGGCATAAAAGGTTACAAAGGTTAATATATAGAATACACAATACATGACTCAATATAGAGTACTAGAGCTATCGTTGCAGACACAGAATCGCCAAATATGACACTTGTTTTTAAACTCTCAATTTGGATATTATTATGCCCGTATTATGTACCTGGTTTCATAACATCATTTAGGAATACTACGCATTGCTACAAGAGTCACAGAGTTCATTCTGTTAATTATCATTAACACCATTCAGTGCGCAGTACCTAGGTACACATAAATATCATAGTGACCATTATGTAATACTAGCAATTCAAGGTCATAGCATGGCTATCTGTTTACAAGTATGTACATAAGTATTACTTTCACTTTCTAAATAAGTGATCTCCCTTTGCTACGATACTGTATCATCATATTTTAATATTTAAATAAGCTTATCGTCGTTGTTTATCCTATCGCATTTGTAAAGTTTCTGTCATTTTAATTGCAAACATTATATTTTCATTTGTCAGACTTACACTATTGAGTTGACCCCATATTGATCATGTAACAATTCTGTAACAATAATAACAAATATTAAATTTGTGTATTACATGTATAGGTAAGTGTAGAGACTTATCATTTTTATATGAGTTATAATAGGAAAGAAGGGTCTTTATTTTCCTATGTATTATAATATGCATCAAATACAATTTAGGCCATGACCCTATGGGATTGTTCTGATCCCATGAAACAGGAAAATACAAAATATCTTTTTATGTCATTTTCATGCATCGAATCGTGTAAAGTACATGACCCCCAGGTGTTTTCATTAACCCCCCCCCCCCTCCCCCTATGAAATAAGAAATGTAATACACTGTATATTTTGATAACTTTTGAGATCCTCATCCGTAAATCATATAATTTATTCTTGCTCTTTGTGTCATTGCACATCAAATTGTATATTCTAGAACTAGAAATAATAAATTAAGTATTTTATCTTATTCATATGTAGTGTTTGATCCATGTGGGTAATTCCTAGCCTAATGATGACTATGCTTTGTTTAGGAGACTTAGACCCCAAATTATTTTTTGATTTTACTACATCATTTGACAATGAAGAAAAGTGTAAATGTAAGGTTATTTTCATTTTAAGCATAAATAAGTGCAAGTTTTTTAATTTCATTTTATCTTTAGTTTGAGGAGGAATACATGCTCGGATCCAGAAAATTTTCCAAGGGGAAGGGGGGAGGGACAGTTTATATATGAGTTTGTTTGGGGGTGGGGGCTCCAAGTCATATATTTGACAATTTTTTGATGTAATTTTTGATGTAATTTAAAATAAGAGACTAAGTCATGACCATGAATAGTATAGAACAAAACACAAACTAATAACACACACACACGAACACGCACACACACACACACACACACACACACACACACACACACACACACACACATATATATATATATATATATATATATATATATATATATATATATATATATATATATATATATATATGTGTGTGTGTGTACATAGGGAGTATTACAAAACATAAATGATAGATCTATATCTGGGTTCTTAAATTGAATCATATATCATGTACATATATTTATATTGTTATTTTGTTCAAGGCATTTCAGATGGTATGTAGGTCATGATCCCAAGTGCTCTTCCTGAAATTATCAAATATCATAAAAACCATTGAGATTCCCACCTTAATCCAAAGATATTATTCCTCCTTTGGTCATGTGGCGCATCAGATCATTATGGTATGTAAGTCATGACCCTAAGGGGAAATTATTATCCTGCATATCTAGTCCCTTAATATCTTCAAAACAATTGAGATCCCAACCCTTAAACCATATATATTCTTGTTCCTTGTGTCAAGGGGCATCAAACAGTATGTAGGTCATGGGACTTGGGGGTGGTCGTGACCCCCCTCGAACAGGAAGTGCACGAATATCTCGAAAACGGTTGAGATCCCCACCCCTTAACCATATATATTCTTCATCCTTATAGGGCATCAAACGGTATGTAGGTAATGGGCCTCGGGTTAAATTAAATTTTCAAAACCGTAATGCACATTTTTAGAACAGTCCCTATCATATCCCAAGACATGATGTGTCTATCCATTAAATCATAAGAAGAGTTCTAGGATCTATGGGTTTTTTTTGAGTGATAAACGTCAATTTTCTGCAACTATTTGACTCCCTGGATGAAATTTAAATTTTTAAAACCTTATTGCACATCTATAGGACAGCTCCAATTACATCCCAAGAGGTGCCATACAATGTAGCTACTCCAAAAGATGTAAGAGGAATTCTTGGAGCCATACCTTTTTTGCAAAAAAACGTCATTCTTGTTGCCCACTGATCCCCTTAATAAAATAAAACATTCTGGAACCTGATCACACTTCAATATGACATCCACAATCATATTCTAGAACAACATTTGGCTACTGTAAAAAAAAATGACGTTTTAGAATCCAGTTTTTTTTTGTGTAAAAAACCCCCATCATTTTTCAGCCACTAAATGACCCCCAGAACAAAATTGAAAATTTCGAAACCTTATTGCGCATCTATAGGATACCCTAAAACATATTCCAAGAGATGATTTGTCTACTTTTAAAAATGTAGGAGGAGTTCGAGGAAGGTTTTTTGTGAAAAAACGTCAGTTTTTTTTACCAATTATTTGAACCGAAGGACTACCACAGAATTTTTGAAAACTTTTTACAAAACATCATGACACTCCCAATAAAACTCCAAGAGCTCAGTTTGTTGGTTTATAAGACGTAAGAGCAACTTAATTGCTGTGCTAGAAAAATTGCACGTTAGTGGAGAAAGAAGTCATAAGAAATCATAAGCTTATTTTGCTAGAATTCGCACATAAATCTTTTTACTATGCGTAATCCAGCACGAAAGGACGCAATCTTGGACTTTCTGTACGTAATCCCGCTCATAGTGGATAGTGAAAACTTAATGGACGTAAACCTGCACGTACATGTACACTTAGTGGAAAATGAAAAGATGGGCCACCTCTGCGAAATCCCGCATGCCTGTTTAAATGTGTTTAGAATGTAGAAAACTGTGTCGCATTGTCGCAAGTTGATGTTCATTTTATTTAATATACATTGTATATAAGTTGTTGGTTTGTATCTAAGTCGACAACACAGATTTGCAATTCTACTGGGATATTAATGTGATCCGATCATTCGCACTTTTGTCTTTAGGGTGAAGATGCGAGAGTGCGAAGATGCGAAGGCGAAAGTGCGAAGCTGCGAAGAAGCGAAAACAAAAAGATGGATAGCAAAGCGCGAATATGCGAAGGCGGATACTATTATCGCTTCTTCGGGTTTGCCTTCGCCTGTTCGCCTTTTTTGATTGCATTTAGCATCTCGGTCGATCACATAGATTTTGATGCAGGAACCGAACTCGCCCAAGGTTTGCAGACTAATCTTTGTTATTAGTACGCATGCGCTAGGTCATAGTGCTTACTTTCATGATGCACATGTTTTTTTTTAATAATTTACTGTGTTATGTGACTTATATGTTTACCAGACGTGCTGGCTATGCCTTTAATATTATATAGTCCACTTAAAAAGTATGCCCGCCATAATGTGTACACATGCACTTCCATTTTTTCACAAAGCAAAATTACCAAAAATATTCGTCGGATCCCCCTATCCTGTAAATATAATTATTAATGTCATTTGATCTAATGACAGCAGGTCTGAGAATCCACCTAAAATATTCAATCTTATAAATTATAGAATTCATAAAAATTAAAAAGACAAATAAATATCGAGATATTTCTATATTTTTTTTTTTATAAAACTCTTTAAAAGAAATCATTTTTTAAATAAAATGAAGTTATTTTGTCGGTGTATAAAAAAATCAGACAGGTCTAAATTTTCAATTTAAGTCACTCAAATATACATCGTTGGAATTTTCTGCGTTAATAATTTTTTTGTTGCAAGCAGTAGATTGAAAATTATGGTGGCATAGATATGCCACCACTTGTCAGATAATTATGTCGACTTGTCATATCTTGATGTCGACTTGTAAGATAATAATGTTGACTTGTCAGTTCTTTGAGTCGACTTGTCACTTATTCACGTGTTTAACAATTTAACACTATTACCTTTCCACGCCAAACTTGTGCCATCCAGTTGAAATAATATTATCTGACAAGTCGACATAAGGATATGACAAGTCGACATAATCATCGTGTAAGTCGACATAATTATTTGACAAGTCGACATAACTATCTGACAAGTCGACATAATTATTTGACAAGTCGACATAACATCTGACAAGTCAACATCATTATCTGACAAGTCGGCTTATAATATGAATGATAATTTTCCTTAAACTAGTGGCCATGATTTTTTTTTTCTGTCAGATAATTATGCTAACTTGTCTGATCTTTATGTCGACTTGTCAAAAAATCTTGTTATACTTTCATCTAAAATACTGAAATCCGATTGGTTAAGACGCAGTTCATAATCTGTTCTATTACCCTCAGCGTGAGCAACGCACTTAGCAACAGGTAAACTTACGAATTGTTACATGCGAAAAGCATTCGCGTACGGTTTACCTTAGAATTCACGTTATTCCTATCTAAAAGCAGTGATGTTTTCTTTAAAATTAAGACATTCAGTATAACAAAATAAATAGTGCCTGTTTGGGAGGATAACAGTTGAAATTGACACCCCTCGAAAACCATTGTCAACCTCCGCTTTGCGTCGGTTGACATGCTTAGCAACAAACGGGTAATAAACAGGTTTAATAAATCAAATATACGCCATGCTTACACTGCGATGACATTTAACGGGAAGCCAAGGACGGTGTTTTAAATATCGGGCGGGCTAGATACAAAACATAAATGTGTAAATCTAAATATAGTTGAAAATTACCAGCTCCATGCCTGAAAATTTTCACGAAAATTTTCAGTAATATTTCCACGTTTTTTTTTTCAAGCTTTGAAATATATAAAAGATACCCGTAATACTAGTACCTGTTTATTACCCGTCTGTTGCTGAAAGGTACCATGCAAATTGAAAAAGTTCATTATTTTGGAAAACTTATCCACATGACTGTTGCAAAGTAATTTTTGTCGTTATCTCTTTGACTTTAATAAATGATAAACACTAAATCAAGATTAATGGGGAAGGGGGGATAAGCATCTCTATAACTGGTTTTTTTTTTTACTGAATTTTGAATTTAGAATAGATCGTTATTACATTATGGATTCGGTATGTGTTCATTATGCTATCATGCTATTAATTTAAGAACACACACACACACACACACACACACATATATATATATATATATATATATATATATATATATATATATATATATATATATATATATATATATATATATATATATATATATATATATATATATATATATATATGTTTTTAAATTAATAGCATGATAGCATAATGAACAAATACCGAATCCATAATGTAATAACGATCTATTCTAAATTTAAAATTCAATACTATGTTAGAGATGAGAGATGAGTTAAATATTAAGGGCCTTGAGTCAGACTTGTCATATGCAGTTCAATGTCATTGTAAACTTTGATTTAGACACAAAAATAATAATAGAATGAACGTTTCTTTACAGATTATTCTTTATATTAACTAAACTATGAAATGAAAAAGTATCAAAATCAAAATCAGAGCTGAGAGTACTGAAAGACGGGATCTTGAAAGTTTGAATTTGTAATTGTCCTGGATTTCCTCGAATATGCTTTCAAAAATTTTTGAGTTTGAATTAGTTGTTACAATATATGTTAATTTGGCTTTTTGGCTATTGTCTGATACTTTGTCTAAATTTTAATCAATCCCGGCCTTCATAATTGTAGAAAATTGACACAGCGGTATATTAACACATTATGTAAAATAAGACCCGAAGGAAAAATTTTAAAGATTACTACTAACCGGGAAGATCAAACAACTCTATCAAAGCAGATAATTTTAATCATTAGATTTATTCAATTGTGTGATCCAAGGGAAAATCCACAAGTAGGACGGTATCCGTAATAAAAGTTTTATGAAAACCCCGAAAACTCTAGAACTGCTGAATTAACAAACAAAGTGAACATTTGTATACCGATAACAAACACCTGACAGTAACGTTAGAAATATTTTTTTTTTACAATAAGATTCCAAGAACTTTGGCAATAAAACGATTTGTCACAGTCGCCATTTTGATTTTTAAGACCGACTTATCTGACACGATTTTCTTCAGTTGCGATTCATGCAAAATTAATAGGTAAAAATAAATTTGTTCGCCACTTACTACTTCTTTGTGTAAACTCGTGCATCACCTACACGAATTACGATACAACCATTCCTTTCATTAAAAATCATACTCCGAAAATCAGAGACATAAATAACAGAGATTGTCAACTCCGCCATTAGCGTAGTAATGTTACGGGACCAACCTTACTTTGAGAACTACAAGTGCAATAGCAATATTGTATAAGTCATTGAATTTGAACCTGATAGTGAACATGAACATAAACCTGTAAATATTTTTAGCATGTTTGATTTATGAAATATTTACAAAAACTCTTCATTTAGTTTTTAAATCACTTTTTTAAAACTTATTGACTTTGCACAAAGTAATGCTAATGCATTACTTTACTCATGTAATTTTGTTTACAATGCATTGTTTAAAATTTAAATTCAGTTTATTCAACTAAAGAGCCAACGAACGAGAAGGCAAATTCACACTTATTTTTATTTTCTTTATGCAAAATTCCTTTAGAGACGATCAGCAGTCATATCGCAAGTAGACTGGAAGCCAATGAAACACCTATTTAATTTGTAAAACATCTGTGTGTAACCCGTCCCGATTTCAACTTCGGCTTGCGCATGAAGTTTGGTAGTATTAAGGTGAAAGATTGTCAAAATAAAATTCACACTTTATCAAAAATGGCATGTTGCGTTTTGGAACTTTAATTTCGATTCCGCCATTAACCTCTTCTATTGATTAATGAGCTCGTACACCAACTGAATCGTCAACGGCGCTGTGCATTCAGTTACGCAACTCATTCCACATTTGAACCCGAGCAAGACTATTTTGATCAATAAAACTATTTGTTTATTTTCTAAATAGAATCTTGTTTATACATAGAGGACTTTAAAAGATTTAATGCGTGTTTTATAATACATATTTACTGAAATGCATGAAAACTTTCTGCACTATTTTCTTACGCGTAGACTCAATTCATGTGTTCTACGCGTGCCTTCCGGTTTGAGACTTCGGCTGACAGTAAACCAATAGACGGGGTCACGTGACCCCGTCTAAATAGATCTAAACAAAACAGAGGAAATTCGGACCAAATTGTTTGGATTGTCTTGCCCACCCCAGCATTTTTTCAGTAAAAAAAGAATAAAAGTTAACATTTTATTTGTTAGTTGCTATAATTTTGCAAATTGTTTGTTTTTTCTCAATTATTCTTTAAAATAAAGGTATGGCACTGAATGCAAAAAAAAATAAAAATAATAATAATAAACTAGACACGATCTCGTTGCGAGCAACGAGGAGGTCTTACGTCCGCTTAAGACGGAAGACCCTAATGATAAAACACTGTTTTTGTCTAAATCTTAATTAAAGAGTGTTTTCCAACTTGTACTACAGTCAAACACCCTTTTATGTTGAATATTTTAGTTAGAAAATTAGACAAAAAGGAGAGAAAAAAATAGAGAGAAAGAACAAATCTTGGCTCCGGCGAGATTAGAACACACAGCCTTTGCAGATGTCTCAAAACATGGCTGACGCGAAATAATTCCCGAATTTGTCTTTGAATTTTGGGAGTTTCCGCCCGGGAGAGGAGCTGAGTTTTTGTATTAGATGAAAAACAACGTGTAAGATGTCTGACTATTTAGGTTTGGTAACAGTGCGAGGTCATTTGAAATATTGATGCGTGTTTGTGTCTGGAGGGGGGGGGGGGGGGTGAAAAGACCCGAGCTTGATTTTCGTCTTAAATAAATCAAAAATAGAATTTTGAGGTGTGGATCTCGGATTCGGTTAACAACAATTAGGGGAAGTCCTAAAACAATGACTGATGCATTTTACCCATGTATTTCAGTGTTGAGAATGTTTTTTCGTGTCGTTTACTATTATGTTTGACTGTTTTATTTCAGCAGGATTGATAAAATCTTTATAAATGTAGAAATAACGAAATCAGTAACACGTAAATTTATTCGGTAAAAATTTGATGACAGTAATTTCCACAGTTCTAACATTCATAAGTAGTTCACACGCTGTCATAGATACAGACTAAACGGAAAACAAGAAATATACATGCAACAGAAATATTACGCGGCTGCTTACATCCCTTGTACTGTGTAAATTTTAAGTCCCCGTACAAGCTATACTCGCCGTTTGATCTCAGGAATTTCTTCTTAATTGTTCAATCCGCTGCATATTTCACAGACAATAAGAATGGGGTCCGAGATACATTTACACAAAATTTCAATAGGATTGAGTAAGGGGCTCGGGAGTTAGAATTTTTTTCTACAGTACATGTCAAGCACGCCAATCGAAACTCGAATGCCCAAAAATTCATATCTCTCTTAAAAATGAACGAATAGGTCTGGTCTTTAGTACAGTAATCTAGACTTGAACTAGGTTGAAAATAAAGGTTCAAGATGACAGATCCAGTAAAATCACGCCAGGAAAACTAAATGATTTTGTGAATAGGAAGGGGCGGGGGGGGGGGGGGGGGGGGCTCGGTGCGTGTACTGTGTACATTTAATTTCCAGGTATAGGCAATAAGCACCGTTTAATTTCAGGAATTTTGTCTTAATTGTTCAATCCGCTGCAGATTTTACAGACAATAAGAATGGGGCCCGAGGCTCATTTTCACAAATTTTCATTAGGATTGAGTGAAGGGCTTGGAAGTTAGAATTTTTTTTATAGTACATGTCAAACACGACAATTGAAACTCAATTGCCAAAAACTTCATAACTCTGTTATTAATGAACGAATTAATCTGGTAATTAGTACAGTTATTTAGAATGGTAATATGTTAAAATTAAAGGCCCAAGATCAAAGATCAAGTAAAATCGGGCCAGAAAAACTAAATGATTTGATGAATTGGGAGGGGGGGGGGGGGTCGGTCGTTGACTGCTTTATTAAACGTAGAATATTAAATTCTAAATATCACATATTACACAATTTCTAAATAAAATACAGATGTTAGAACAATATATAAGCGTTGTTTGAAAGATGTAACTATTGATTTTTTTACATCTATTTATTCTTAGGCTCAAACACTCCTAAAAGGGTGGTCAGTTTTTAAACCTTGTCGCAGTCACCCGTTCGTTTGTATAGTTACGTGTGTAAACTTCGGAGGCTTTTCTTAATCCCGACAGGCAACAGATTTGTATCAGTATATAGACATGCACAAAAAAAGGAAAAAGTACACCATCTTTAATAAAAATGACTTTTTAGCGTTGACTTCCAATCAGTAAGAAGACAATTATTTAACAATGAATTTCAAATTATTTGAATCCATAGACATCCCGTAACTCGATATAAAATATGTATATTTTTTGGACGCCAATGAACATTTAGCTTCTATCCAATTTACTCCACGTTACCTGTACTAGTTCTTATTCAAATGCTAAAACATTTGTACTTGATGGAGAGAGAGAGAGAGAGAGAGAGAGAGAGAGAGAGAGAGAGAGAGAGAGAGAGAGAGAGAGAGAGAGATTACATAGCGTTTTATAATGTTCAGGAAATCAATATATAAGCAACCTAGGTCAATAAACGCATGTATACATGCATGTGTGTATCTATATATGGGATTAAATACTAAGCAGTCCTCCTTTTTAAGCCGAGTAGAATAACGTGGGTGCATTGCTAAATGTTGTGTGCATACAGTCATTGAGATGGCGGCATTTCTTTGATGCCGGCAAAGCGACCCAGCGAACTCTAATGCGGTCGAACTGCAGAGGCACTTCGGCGGCATGTCTTTGATGTCGGCGATGCGACGAGCGTCGTAATTTAGAGAGCTGCTGACAGAAAAGAGCTCTATATTTGTACTAAAAAAAGCCCCTATCTTTTTTTATTTATGACAAAAATAAAACGGAAAACATTCAAATCCATCATTTTAAAGATAAACCCATTAATCAAAACACAAATGAGAGAGAAAAAAGATTCGGCACTCAGGGACTGAACCCGGGTCGCCTGGGCACAAGTCCACCACTCTAACGACTGAGCTACGCGGACCCTCGCTTCAGAACTTTGGAGTCCAAAATCTCAAGAATGCGTGGATTGATTTTAAAACGAATTTCATATTCTGAAGTTTTGAGAGCGTCTCTATCGAATGAAAAACAAAAAAAAATTCAAATCCAAAAAGTTAAAAAATTAAGGTTTTTCATTTCCTTCCGGTGACGACCGGAAGTGACGGCGGACGTTCGGATATGCAAAGGGCACTGCGGCCGTTTACTCTCTACCTTCTCTGAAATTTTGAAAGACCTATCTTGAATACTTTTTGAGAAAAATTGTGAACAAGCAAAAACATAAAATCTTTAATATCTCGGTACCGGAAGTGACGACCAAAAAAAATCTCGTGTAATTTTCTTACAAATTCTGTCATAAATAAGATCTGAAAGTTTCACGAAAATCGGCTGAAGCGTTTTTGAGAAAACGTGACAGAAAAAAAAAATAATAATAATAACTAGACACGATCTCGTTGCGAGCAACGAGGAGGTCTTCCGTCCGCTGAAGACGGAAGACCCTAATAATAAAATACTGTTTTTGTCTAAATCTTAATTAAAGAGTGTTTTTCAACTTGTACTACAGTCAAACACCCTTTTATGTTGAATATTTTAGTTGGAAAATTAGACAAAAAGGAGAGAAAGAAATAGAGAGAAAGAACAAATCTTGGCTCCGGCGAGATTAGAACACACAGCCTTTGCAGGTGTCTCAAAACATGGCTGACGCGAAATCATTCCCGAATTTGTCTTTGAATTTTGGGAGTTTCCGCCTGGGAGAGGAGCTGAGTTTTTGTATGAGATGAAAAACAACGTGTAAGATGTCTGACTATTCAGGTTTGGTAACAGTGCAAGGTCATTTGAAATATTGATGCGTGTTTGTGTCTGGAGGGGGGTGAAAAGACCCGAGCTTGATTTTCGTCTTAAATAAATCGAAAATAGAATTTTGAGGTGTGGATCTCGGATTCGGTTAACAACAATTAGGGAAAGTCCTAAAAGAATGACTGATGCATTTTACCCATGTATTTCAGTGTTTAGAATATTTGTTCGTGTCGTTTACTATTATGTTTGACTGTTTTATTTCAGCAGGATTGATAAAATCTTTATAAATGTAGAAATAACAAAATCAGTAACACGTACATTTATTCGGTAAAAATTTGATGACAGTAATTTCCACAGTTCTAACATTCATAAGTAGTTCACACGCTATCGTAGATACAGACTAAACGGAATACAAGAAATATACATGCAACAGAAATATTACGCGGCTGCTTACATCCCTTGTACTGTGTAAATTTTAAGTCCCCGTACAGACTATGCTCGCCGTTTGATCTCAGGAATTTCTTCTTAATTGTTCAATCCGCTGCATATTTGGCAGAGAATACGAATGGGGTCCGAGGTACATTTACACAAAATTGCATTAGGTTGAGTAAGGGGCTCGGGAGTTAGAATTTTTTTCTACAGTACATGTCAAGCACGCCAATCGAAACTCGAATGCCCAAAAATTCATATCTCTTTTAAACATGAACGAATAGGTCTGGTCATTAATACAGTAATCTAGACTTGAACTAGGTTGAAAATAAAGGTTCAAGATGACAAATCCAGTAAAATCAGGCCAGAAAAACTAAATGATTTTGTGAAGAGGAAGGGGGGGGGGTCGGTGGGTGAACTGTGTAAATTTAATTTCCAGGTATAGGCAATAAGCGCCGTTTAATCTCAGGAATTTCGTCTTAATTGTTCAATCCGCTGCATATTTCACAGACAATAAGAATGGGGTCCGAGGTTCATTTTCACGAATTTTCATTAGGATGGATTGAAGGGCTTGGGAGTTAGAATTTTTTTATAGTACGTGTCAAACACGACAATTGAAACTCAAATGCCAAAAACCTCATAACTCTGTTATTAATGTACGAATTCGTCTGGTAATTAGTACAGTAATCTAGAATGGTAATTAGTTGAAATTAAAGGCCCAAGATCAAAGATCAAGTAAAATCGGGCGAGAAAAACAAAATGATTTTATGAATTAGGAGGGGGGGGGGGGCTCGGTCGGTGACTTCTATATTAAACGTAGAATATTAAATTCTAAATATCACATATTACACAATTTCTAAATAAAATACAGATGTTAGAACAATGTATAAGCGTTGTTTGAAAGATGTAACTATTGATTTTTTTTTTTTACATCTATTTATTCTTAGGTTCAAACACTCATAAACGGGTGGTCAGTTTTTAATCCCGACAGGCAACAGATTTGTATCAGTATATAGACATGCACAAAAAAAGGAAAAAGTACACCATCTCTAATAAAAATGACTTTTTAGCGTTGACTTCCAATCAGTAAGAAGACAATCATTAAACAATGCATTTAAAATTATTTGAATCCATAGACATTATCCCGTAACTTGATATAAAATATGTATAATTTTTGGACGCCAATGTTCATTTAGCTTCTATCGCCTTTACTCCATGTTACCTGTACTAGTTCTTATTCAAATCCTAAAACATTTGTACTTTAGAGAGAGAGAGAGAGAGAGAGAGAGAGAGAGAGAGAGAGAGAGAGAGAGAGAGAGAGAGAGAGAGAGAGAGAGAGAGAGAGAGAGAGAGAGAGAGAGAGATTACATAGTGTTTTATAATGTTCAGGAAATCAATATACAAGTTGCTGTCCTTTAAAATAGGACTGCAATACGTGGACCATTTGCATGTGTTTCCAACGAAAACGTGAAAGCCTTAAAATTATCACAGATTCCACCGACTCTAGCCCCCTGCTTTTAACCACTAAATTTGTACGTTGTATTACGTATATATATCTATAGTTGACTTTTAATCTCGGAATTTAAAGGATTCATACTTCTAAAATAATTATGATCTATATTAATGAAGATGTATGTATAGTAACAGGCATTCGGCGAATTCTAATTTTTGCGCACACATTACGCTTTGCACTACTTTGTTACATACGTTAAAACCATTAATCAAAACACAAATAAGAGAGAAAAAAGATTCGGCACTCAGGGACTGAACCCGGGTCGCCTGGGCACAAGTCCAACACTTTAACGACTGAGCTACGCGGGCCCTCGCTTCAGAATTTTGGAGTCCAAAATCTCAAGAATGCGTGGATCGGTTTTGAAACGAATATCATATTCAGAAATTTTCAGAGTGTCTCTATCGAATGAAAAAATAAAGAAAATTCAAATCCAAATAATTGAAAAATTAAGGTTTTTCATTTCCTTCCGGTGACGACCGGAAGTCACGGCGGACGTTCGGATATGCGAAGGGCACTGCGGCCGTTCACTCTCTACCTTCTCTGAAAATTTGAAAGTCCTATCTTGAATACTTTTTGAGAAAAATCGTGAACAAGCAAAAACATAAAATCTTTAATATTTCGGTACCGGAAGTGACGACCAAAAAAATCTCGTGTAATTTTCTTACAAATTTGGTCATAAATAAGATCTGAAAGTTTCATAAAAATCGGCTGAAGCGTTTTTGAGAAAACGTGACAGAAAAAAAAATTAATAATAATAATAATAGAGGAAAAGAAACAAAGCAAAAACAATAAGGTCTTCCGTTTCCAACGGAAGACCTTAATAATAATAATAGAGGAAAAGAAACAAAGCAAAAACAATAAGGTCTTCCGTTTCCAACGGAAGACCTTAATTAAGATAAAATAAAAAATAAATGCTTATAAACTGAAATACACCACATCTAAAAAAAAAATGATTAAAGTTATCAAATCCAACAAAGCCTGAAGGGCTTTAAGAAAGATTTGATTACGCCCGACCATATTTGATCACCTCAAATTATTCAAAGAATGATTCTTCATTTTATTTTTATTATTTTCAGCCAATGTAATTTTTTTTTATTGAAAAGGCATTGATAATATGTTTTTTAATTTTGACGATTCGTAATGTTATAACAGACAACGCCAATGAAAATTGAAAATATCATATAATTATTGTCATATATCAAATCTTATTATAGTAAAATGTATCGGCTTACATTATTACTTACAGAAAGCATTTTAAAATAGTAATGGAGTTTTAATTTGATCAAATAATCAGTGATATTTTTTTCCTGTAGACAGATAAAGAAGTAATGAAAGATGAAGCAAGGATTCTTTTACTGCTGTATATTATAAATTTTTCGACCGAGTTAAAGTTTGAAAGCTTTTCTAAATATATTAATATTTATTAAACTAGGTTATTTATTTCATTGTTAATGCTACAGATCATGATGTGCAGATGATATTTCATGGATGTTTTCGCTTGTGTTTGATAAACATAATATATATCAAATGACAAAACCAATGAATTATAAAAGTAAAAAAAATATTCATCACTTACAAACACTGCTAGCATATAATTTCGAGTTTTAAGTTTTAAGTTAAGTGGATTTTGTCAACACAATGTCTCATCTCTGGAATTGGTTGATTATATACACAAATTATCTGCTAATTTAGGAACTTTATTCCTCCAATTTAAAATAAATCATCTTATTACATGTACTTAATATTCAAGTTACTTAACCCACCAATCTTACCCTATCGAGTATCAATTCATTTTCTAAACAACTAGTAATATTTGTGTCGGAATAGAGAGATTTAATTTTATCAAGTTTATACTCTCAAGATGATAATTGGGTCAATTTAACCACAAAAATCTTTACAATGAAAGCTATAACAGAGAAATGAGCTATTATTTTGAATATATATTAGTTACCTTTGCCAAATCAAAACAATGATTTCGCAAATTTTCAGTTCAGTTTATATTCACTCATAAACCATAAGGTACACGAACAGAAATAACATATATACATATACACAATAGTTGTAAATGTAAAATAAGTAAATGGGTTCGACAGACAATTTGATTATTTCTTGCAATTAACAAGCACAATTATCTTAATGTCGTATGATTATTTGATGTCATTATTTTACAAAACTGTGAAATGTTAGGAGTAGAACAGCTATCTGTAGCTAACATTCATGCCTTACATTCTAAAATAACTTGAACTTAATTGCCAATTTTGTTGCAATGACACAAATTACAATAACGTTTACTTTTTTTAAACACTACTCCACCTTCCTACTTCAATAGAAAAGTGATGATATTAGTTCTAAATTTAACTATTTTTTCTTAATTTAATGGGTAATAAAACAGGATAGTTCATATTCACAATTTGTATTATAAATTATATATATTATCCCTTTAGTCGATTCCTGAGTATCATTATGTCATTTTGGTAAACATAACTGATATATTAACCGTTGATCGATAGCTGCCTTCATCCAGTTGGTGTTATAATGGTAAGATACATGATCAGATCATACATTTGAAAGTCTGGAATTATCTAAACTATTTTTGAAGAATATAGCCATGGATTTAGTATTTGTTCTTTATCAGAAAGTATATATCTACATACATAAATGTAATTTTGCTCAATTCATTTTACTGCCATTGATAATGATGACCCAAAATAAAACCATCCTTGTAAAAATTGTTAAATACAGAAAAAGTTGTCCGGTTTCGCCATGTAGCACGTAACTAGGTGTACAGCTTTCAAATTAAAGCTATATAGGCTATAATTTGGGTCAATTTTAAATGACGGGAACAGTACATGTGCTTGAATCCTTAAAAAGGTTACCTTAAGTTTATGCTATTGATAATAATACCCAATTCGATCACTACATACAGATAACACATTTTTAACAATAAAAATTATTTATTTTCCTGCTAGGCAAGTAATGCTTCTCATGAATTTCAATCCATCACGTGATATCAACAGCTAATTTAAGACTATCATACAAAACTTAATGGAACCAACACCTTTATTATTGTTGTAGTTTCACGAAGGAAAAGATATATATTTTTTTCAGTAAAGCATAAA
The DNA here is from genome assembly GCF_902806645.1 of Magallana gigas. Classification (NCBI taxonomy): domain Eukaryota; kingdom Metazoa; phylum Mollusca; class Bivalvia; order Ostreida; family Ostreidae; genus Magallana; species Magallana gigas. Next base: position 545,944 of record NW_022994865.1, on the reverse strand, counting down.
CTTGTCCAATAAAGAAAGCAAACCACAAGCGTGTGAAAATGTCCATGTTTATGTTTTGAATTGATTCATTGTCATTTTCTCTATGGTTAATAGATACCAATCACGTTAAATTGTAAAATAAGATGTATTTATCAATTAACTTGTCTTTGATTTACAATTTCACATGATTGAAAAGTAACATAAAATTTAAGAACAAGCGTCAACCCCTTTAGTTTCGATATCACTTGCCAAACTTGGCCAAATATTGTCCAGACGTTCTCTTTATTGTGTACCCATGCTATAATATCAAACTTTCTAATGTTCATGTATACATGAAAGATAGAACAAAGTTTCAAGCATATCATAAGTATAAAGTTTGCATGCATTAAAAAGTTGAATAATGCGCTCTTCGTAAAACTTGACAAATATTTTTTTTTTAAATACCTGGATCTAATATTCCTCCGTTTGCTTACGTTACATTTCATCAATTGAAATATTGAAAGGCAAACAGTAGCTTTAATAAGGATAAAGATATTTCACGAAAAAAAATCAATACTGTCTACAGGATTATTTTCACCAGTGAGTTTCGCCATTCTACACTAGCAAACCGTTTTGCTCTGTCTTGAACTCTTCAAAAACAGAGTTGTGTTTGAAGAGAGATAACTTGAATCTTTAGAATTCCCCAGTTTCAAAGAACTTGAGTCAAAAAGTACTAAAAATGGCCCAGTTTAAAAACTTTTAAATATGTATCTTATTAATATCTTGAGACTTTATATTTCCTAGAAATACCTTTCTTTTTTAAATAACTTCAAAAATGAGCGTGTTACATAAGTTTGAACTACACATATCCATTTCTTATTGTCACCTGAAAGTAACGTCATTTCTAGGAAAAACGCAACGTCTTGAAAGTTTTCCTCCAAAATAAAGATATAAACTTGATTAATAAACATAGGATTGTTTTTGTTCATAGAGTTTTGTTTTGAGGGTTTTGTTTATAATGAACAATGTTAAAAAAATATTTTGATAAAACATCCGGGTTCGAGTTACCCATGGTGCGATGCTATTTGGCACCGTTCAATTAAATGGTGTCACCACGGATTATGTGGATGACAGAAGTCGTGAGAAGACTAAAAGGTAAGTGTTTAAAATTCATTCAAATTATTTAATACATGTTTTAGCATTTATGTTAGCTAATTCATGTATTTTAGTTATTAATATAGCCATAGAAATTAAAGATCTGATGCACCACTCGTAACCTACTTTCACTTTTGTCTTCTGTCAACATTACGCAATAAGAACAAACAACTCAAATCAATCGATTGTCATTTATATAATGAATAATCAAATTATTTGAAGAATATTTATAATCTAGGATTGTTGTAAAGTTGTAAACAGACACACACACATTCACCTCCTCTCTCTCTCTCTCTCTCTCTCTGCATTTTCCTTATAATCTTCACATTCAGTCCATGAAATTACGAATCAAACAAACAAAACAACCATCAACAACAACAACTCTCTTAACAAAAACTGAAATTAATCTTATTATGAATTAAATTATGCCCAAGCAAAATGCAGTGTGTGTACAGTCTATATACAGTATATATGTGTATATAAGATTTTTCCCCAAAATGATAAGATTTCTTCAGCTATCTATCTATCTATCTATCTATCTATCTATCTATCTATCTATCTATCTATCTATCTATCTATCTATCTATCATCTATCTATCTATCATCTATCTATCTATCTATCTATCTATCTATCTATCTATCTATCTATCTATCTATCTATCATTTCACTCAGTGGTAGCATATTGCTAAAATTAGTAAAGCATTTAAACTGCAATCAAGTTTATCTTAATTAAAATGTAATTCATTAACATTTACACAATTAAAATTATTATTTTTATGAACACCGTTAAAACAATTCAGTGTTTAAACTCCTTTGAACCATACATTAATATTCTTATTGTAAAAAAAAATTGCAATGCTATGAAATTCACTCTATAAAGTAGCAAATTAAAATAAAATTCTTGTTAGAAATAAAAATGAGAGAGCAACATAACAATTTTTATCTAATCACATCATCATAAAAAATGATTGCCAAAAAAATCAAAATATACAATATATTCATAAATAATGAAACATCTAACACTAACAGTTTAGGTCATTGGGAATAACATTGGAACACAAGGACATATGAATGCTGACATACAAAAGTACATGTAATTGTTAATATGATTAAATGCTTGGTCAATGGTCATGCAAATAGAAGAAAATTCTTGTGATAAAATCATACTTTGTCTCTACAGAATACAAAATATCAATATATTAATGTTATGAATGTTTTCCATACATATTAATTAATCATTTTTGTAGAAAACTGAACTAGAATTTTTAAATACCTAAAACTAAGACTGCATAAGAAAAGGAAATTATTCCTCTACAGGACTTTCATCACCTGAACTGTCGCTTTCTTCAGACTCGTCCACTGCTGTGGCATCCTCCAAGAACTCTCCCCAGTCACGCACTCCAATTCTGGCTGGGTTACATCTGTGCCGCGCATACCCAAGGTACCATACAATGGATGCTGTGTGAGCGCATATGCCAACAACCCGCGCACCAGCTCTACACTTGCAATACCATGCAACAATGTCACCATCCTTGTACCTAATCCAGAGTTGGTAGGTCTTTGAAGAAATGTGCCTGCTCTGAAGACGTATCCTCAATAGTCCCTCCTCCTCCTTGTGCATGTGGATGGTACAGCCCCCTTCTATGTGCTCTTGAGCATAGCTGGCGGATAGACGGAGCTGGTAACTTCCACAGGTCAGTTCACGCAGCCTCTCCTCATCCAACTGTGGGAAGTCAACCACCTCGCTCACTTCTCTCCAACATACAGTCCGGCGGTCTAGATGCTGTTCCTCCACTTGCTCCTTCAGCTGGTTGACCTGTTTGGACAGAAACAGCATCTTAGCTCCAAGAGCCTGGTCCTCTTCAACACTCCCACTGGCAAGGGGTTTCAAATACCTGCAAAAAATGCATTTTATTTAAACATTAACCCATAATAAAAGTATAACTAAAATATTATAAATGTATTAGAACTGTTTCAAGTCTTCAATGGAAAAAAAATAGGGTTAAAAGTAATTTTTTAATTACCTGTTGCAAATGCTGCATACAATTCTGATGTAATCCCCTATATGGCAAAATGTAACTGAGGTATTTCCATTGTTTTATTCTTGCATTTGCGCTCTCAACAACCCATCTTATCTGTAAAGTAAATTAAGGTATGTAGAGATAAAATAAAAATGTAATTAACATTTACATGATCAATATAATGGCACATGTTTATTATAAAGGATTAAAATCTATAATTATAATTTTTATACCTTCACATTTATACATATTAATACCTTTATACATCTATTTATCAATTTTTAAATTTATTCTTTATTGATGTTTTTTGTTTGGAATTGATATTTTACTGACTTTTTGAGTGTGAATACACTGTAAAGTGTCTCAAGTTGTTTTTGCCAATTTCTATGATCTTTTTAAAATTTATACATGTATTTTAGTTTGGAATTTTGATAATACTGGTATTTAAAATATCTATTTTGCAGATAATTAACTTTTTAATTACATTTTTATATATTTTACAATTGTTGTTTTTACCTTTGTTACTAAACGACTTGTATTGGCTGCATCTGTAGACAACTGTTTCTCCCCTTTTTCCATAAATGAGGGCATTTTGACTTGAATTCCAAGTTCCTCCAAGTACGTCAGAGAATCTCTGAACCCTCTATCCACAATGAAGACGTCATCCTCTTCAACCCAATTGCGAATATCTTCAAGGTTGCTTCTCATTATGTGGGTCAAGATGCTTGCATCATTGTCTTTGGCAAAATAGGGCCCCAAAACTGAAAGAAAGTACCCTGAAGTGGAAACAATGACCATGGGTTTGACAAGTTGTCGCCCTTTATGAAAGCTGAAGGATTGTCTTTGAAATTTAAAATTGCTGCTTTTGTTGATATAGATATATGTGCCATCCAAGACGAGTATAACTTGTGGCTGTGTGTTGTCTCCAAAGAGGGTCTGTGCAAGTGGACGAGTGTGTTGATGTATGATCTCTTCTCTGGTGATGTGCTGGAACCCAAGGTTTTCTTTAACAAAGCTTCCATCAATGAGAGCAGAGCGAATGACCTTAATGCTTCTTCGTATCCCAGACTTTGAAATGTTGAATAGAGAAGAAAGAACCCTGTTGGAATCTCCTCCTCTCAGCTTCATGAGAAAAATGGCCAGACTTGTCCTGACAGTTCTTGATGGTGTACTTTTCACTCTGCCGTCCACATATTTCAGGAGATCATCATAAGCAGCTTTCGGAATTCCTAGAAGATCAACATAGTCGCTGTCAATGAGGTGACTTGAATTGTCGAAGCTCAGTCTGGTCTTCTCAGTTTTCAGTACTTCTGTTCTTAGAAATCTTATGAGCTGAGATCACTGTAGTGGTTTCTGCTGAAGGGCTGATTTTCTCTATGTTTCTCTGTAGATGATTGGGACAGCAACGGGCTCCAGCTGGTATGACAATTTCATGGGTAATGAAAATCCTGTGTCGAACGTCAACGGGCACCACTACTAGCTTTGGACCAGGTCTCTTGCATAGGCAACATGAAGAATGACCTCTGGTGGTACAGGGAAATGGAAGGGTAACCGAAGGCGGACTGAATGGAGCCTGTTGTGAGGGGTGAAGGACCTTTTCCTCAGGTTGATGCAGTGATGTGCTGCTCTTTTTCTTGTCATCCTTCCTTCGCAGAATAGAGTCAAACATGTGGCGACATCTGTTGCATAAAGAGTCTGTTTCACATGGTGTCCTACCAGTGGGTTTGTACAGAAGAGACTTGTACTTCTTGTGGATAGGGTATCTGTCTTTCTGGCGCGTTCTCCTTTGGCAGTTAAAACAATCGTATGATTTAGGTCCACAGCTTTTTGAACGAGGCATCTAAAATTTTAAGTAAAACACAAAATTAGACCTTACTTTTAATGCTATGTTTTATTTCAAATTTCATTAATTATTTTTTCATTTAAAAAAATTATTCTATTACCAGTGAAGCATCTATGTCAATACAGATGTATATATATTTTAATTTCTTAAACATGTTAATTTTCATGGTTTTCATTTTCCATGTTTTTTCCAGTGTGTTAACTTTTTGTTTTCTAAATCTAATTTTAAAATGTTTGCTTGTCTAGAGTTACATGTTTTGTATTTGAGTTGTTTCCCTTGTTGGATTATAATTTTTTTGTAATATTATTTCTCTTAAAATCATAAAATATTTAATTTTGTTTTGGGGTTTTTTTTAAAACAAGATATTATTTCTTTGTATATACACTGCATGAGTAAGTGTAGTAAATGATTTTTAAAGGACTTCTTTAAAAAAAAAATCAACTAAATCTTTAGAAGTTGTGACGCGGTTCAATACGACCTTCGCCTCACATGTGTAGATCTAGTTTATCTGGAACATAGCGTATGTGTGAAACATGGACGAAATACTTTTAACCGAAGTAAAATGAAGGAGATTTATTTCGACAAAACCATTTTATACTATCTGTACGGATAATTATTGTGTGTGGCTGTAAAGTTTTGGATAACGACTCTAGATGGAGTTACAAGTTGAGGAATTTCGGAAAGCACTGGTAAGGGTTAACCTACTTTATATTTACTGTTTAATTTATAAATCGGGAATGTTTACGATTACTGTTTCATGCGTAATGAAACACATTTTTTGTTGATCTAAAAGACGTCTTTTGTAAAAAATTAAAAAAACAAAAAAACAACGCATATGTGAAATGCGTTCAGACGACAAAATGGGCATCGCCGGCATGAATGTTGATTTCTGCAATAAAAACTCCACAAAACCGTCATGGAAGGAAACAATGCGTGAAAATTTAATGTGTGTCTGTGTTTATATAAGTTAAAAGAAGAAAATAGTAAATGTCTCCAATTTATTTTTGTTTTTCTCGATTGACACGATTGTAACGGTGCTACTTGATCAGTTCGATGTGCGAGCACCGATACGATTTCTCTGCTTATTGATAAGTACTATTGTGACCTTTAACCTGCCAATTAATTATTAAATGATTTTTTTTTAATTTGGTATGATTATAAGGCAAATGTATTACAAATGCAAACATAATTCCGAAAATGGGGATTTCCAGATCTGTCTTTATCTGCAGTTATCAATGAAATACATCGTGTCAGAATATGATGCAGAAAGAATTTTTTTCTTCATGTATAAAAGTTTAGTCTAACGTGAAATTTTTTATCGTATCAGTTCAGATAGATAGAAAATAATTTTTCTTACCTTGAATAATGAGAAATTTTTATAGCAGAACTGTCAAATCGATAACTGTGACACAAGCGGATGTCAACACTGTCATCTTGGAAAGTTGCAAACGCCAGCTGATCAGACGATAATTACGTCTTATTTATTTTCACATGGGGCGCATTCCTCGCGGAAAAAAAATTTGGTACAGAATTGTTTATTTCATATTGATGTTTTTTATTGTATTTTTATTTTTTTCCGCGAGGAATGCGCCCCATGTTAAAATAAGAAAAATGTTCGTAAATATGAAGAAAATTCCGGAAAGCTCACAACCAAGATAGGTTTCAACAGTTGTTAAAACCATATCAACATCCGGTGTGACAAAAATGACACACAGGTAAACAGGTCACATGGAGTAGATGGAATAAACACAATAAAATTTTTATATATTGTACACTGTATTTTCATGAATTTAATAGGCCATATATAACACTTTGCTGACTCAAGTTCTTTACCCATTGACCATAGGGCGAAAAGGGGCAAAAATAAAACGGGAAAACCAGAGCACTAAATGTTCACATGACAATACTGGCTGAACTAATTTTGGAAAGGCGACAGAATAAATATGATTGTAGATAAGTTGTATAAAAAAGGACATTTGTTCGTTTGTTGTTTGTTAGAGAAGTTCATCATTCACCTTTTGCGAGGAATCAGCCCAAAAAATTAGAGTTGTTTCAAAATGCCCTACATACATCAAATTGTGGAAGATTGCGGCCAAAAATATGAATTGCGATTCCAGTAAGCAGAACTGTTCGAGTACAACACAACACCAATTTCAGTATCATTGTGTCATCAATGAATTTGGAAATGCTCTTTTAGAAGTCTGTGCTTTGAATCGAACTATATTTGGTATGTAGCATATTTCTTTATTTGAAACGTATTTCAGATTGTTTATCAAGTTTTGTTACACATGTATATTCATAAAATATTATTTTCTAATCTGATTGAAATTATTGAAGCTTGTTTGAAAGTTTCAAAAAAGAACCATAAATGATACACTATTATCAACGGCTGATCGTCGACAGAAGTGTGGCTGTCAGAATTTCCTCGTAAACGATTCACACGAGAAAAATATCCTCCTTAAACAAATATGTAGTATTATTCCCTGTGCATGTTCATATGTTTCACAGCAAATTGAAAATGCATGTGTACACCGAAAGAATACACAACTTCTCTTCTGCATTACGGCTCTCTCTTTTCTACAATGCCGTTCGTTACTGTTTACATTCGGCGCGCGCGGGGGGGTTACAAACAGGGGCGCCCCGACAAATAGTTGCACATAGAACGTTTAAATAATGTGTGTTCATTGAATTCATAAATGATATAGATGAAAAAAATGAAATTGAATCACAACAATTTATCTAAGACGCAACACAACGTAATGCAGTAAATGCCTGGGCCTTAATGTGGCATTTGTTCGCTTGTGTGTCTATGTAGACATATTAACTCGTTCATGTACGATTGTCACATATTTGTTTTATGAAATTTGAAAAAAAATATAGCACATAACTTGTTTAATTTGATACCAAATGACATTATTTAATATATTAACAATAACTGAATTAATTTTTTTTCATAAAATGATAACGATTTTTGCTATCAGAAAAATACGTGTATGAGCTGCTGATCCCTAATTATAGGAGCCAGCCCTTTTTTCTTAATTTTAAATGAAAGCTCACGTTATTCTAAACAACTTTTGTTCTATATGTATTAACAAAATATTTTTAGTTTAAAGGTTATAATACAAAAAGCAACAAAATTTCAGCCCCGAAAAAATCTTAAACTTTGGCGACAAATAGCTCAAAAACTAACAAAGAAATTACCAAAATTTTCATGCCAGCAAAACTATAAAATGTTACCGACAATTTCGCCAAATTTCATGCATCTATCATCTGTAGTTCCCGAGATCAACTCTGGACAAAAGACCCCCCAATTTTCAATTAAAGGGCAATTACTCATAACCGGAAGTGAATTTTAAAAATTTGAAAAAAAATGTCTAGAGATATTAATATCATCTACATACCCTGAAAGTTTCATAGCAATCAGACAAAAAATGTTCGAGAAATCTCGTGCACAAAATTTGCGGGAAAAAAAAATAATAAGAAACAGTAAATAACAGAAGGGTTTTCCGTTGAAAACGGAAAACCCTAATAATCCTAACCAGCACAATAATAGAAAGGTCTTCCGTTGGAAACGGAAGACCTTAATAACCAGGTTTAATCAATGAAATATACGCCATGCCTACACTGAGATAACATTTTAAAGGGAAGCTAAGGACGTTATTTAAATATCGGGCGGGCTAGATACAATACATAAATGTGTAAATCTAAATATAGTTTGAAAATTACCAGCAGAAAATTTTCACGATATGTTTCAGTAACGGGAATTTTCTTTAAGCTATCAAATGTTATATATAAAAGGTACCCGCAATAACTGTTTATTACCCGTCTGTTGCTGAACGGTACCATGCAAATTGAAAAAGTTCATTATTTTGGAAAACTTATCCACATGACTGTTGCAAGGTAATTTTTGTCGTTATATCTTTGACTTAAATAAATGATAAACACTAAATTAAGATTAATGGGGAAGTGGGGATAAGCATCTATATAACTTAACTGGGTTTTTTTTCTGAATTTTAAATTTAGAATAGGTCGTTATTACATTATGGATTCGGCATTTGTTTATTATGCTATCATGCTATTAATTTAAGAATACATATATATATATATATATATATATATATATATATATATATATATATATATAAATATATATATATATATATATATATATATATATATATATATATATATATATATATATATATATATATATACATTTACTATGTTAGAGATGAGTTAAACATAAATATTAAGGATGTTGTTTAAAAAGGCCTTGAGTCAGACTTGTCATATGCAGTTCAATGTCATTGTAAAATTTGTTTTAGACACAAAAATATTAATAGAATGAATGTTTCTTTACAGAATATTCTTTATATTCATTAATCTATGAAATGAAAAAGTATCCAAATCAAAGATAGACTTGTAACAAAACAGTGGAAATTCGGACCAAATTGTTTGGATATTTTTTTCAGTAACAAAAGAATAAAAATCATTTTATTTGTTGGTCACTATAATTTTGCATATTGTTTGTTTTTTCTCTTATAAACTGAAATACACCATATCTAAAAAAATGATTAAAAGTTATCAAATCCAACAAAGCCTGAAGGGCTTTAAGACAGATTTAATTACGCCCGACCATATTTGATCATCTCAAATTATTCAAAGAATGATTCTTTATTCTATTTTTATTATTTTCAACCAATGTAACTTTTATTGTTTTATTAAAAAATCATTGATGAAATGTTTTTCACTTTTGACGATTCGTAATGTTATCACGGACAACGCCAATGAAAATTGAAAATATAATTTGATTATTGTCATATATCTAATCTTATTATAGTAAAATGTATCGGTCTTACATTATTACTTACAGAAAGCATTTTAAAAGAAGTAATGAAAGGTGAAGCAAGGATTCTTTTACTGCTGTATATAATACATTTTTCGACCGAGGTAAAGTTTGAAAGTTTTTCTAAATATATTAATATTTATTAAACTACATGTAGATTGTTTATTTCATTGTTAATGCTACAGATCATGATGTGCAGATGATATTTCATGGATGTTTTCGCTTGTGTTTGATAAACGAAATATATATCAAATGACAAAACCAATAAATTATAAAGGTAAAAAAAAATATTAGTCACTTACAAACACTGCTTGCATTTATTTTCGAGTTTTAGGTTTTAGGTTAAGTGGATTTTGTCAACACAATGTCTCATCTCTGGAATTGGTTGATTGCATACACAAATTATCTGCTAATTTGTAAACATTATTCCATCCAATTTAAAATAAATCATCTTATTACGTGTACTTAATATTCAAGTAACTAAACCCACCAATCTTACCCTATCGGGTATCAATTCATTTTCTAAACAATTAGTAATATTTGTGTCGGGATAGAGAGATTTACTTTAACCAAGTATATACTCTCAAAGTGATAATTGGGTCAGTTTAACCACAAAAATCTTTACAATGAAAGCTATAACAGGAAATAAGCTATTATTTTAAATCTATATTACTTACCTTTGCCAAATCAAAACAATGATTTCGCAAATTTTCAGTTCAGTTTATCTTTACTCAAAAACCATAAGGTACACGAACAGAAATAACATATATACATATATACAATAGTTGTAAATGTAAAATGAGTAAATGGGTTGGACAGACAATTTGATTATTTTTTGTAATTAACAAGCACAATTATCTTAATGTTGTATGATTATTTGATTTCATTATTTTACAAAACTGTTAAATGTTAGGAGTAGAACAGCTATCTGTAGCTAACATTCATGCCTTACATTCTAAAATAACATGAAATTAATCGCCAATTTTGTTGCAAAGACACAAATTACAATAACGTTTACTTTTTTTCAACACTACTCCATCTTCCTACTTCAATAGAAAAGGGATGATTTTAGTTCTAAATTTAACTATTTTTTCTTAATTTAATGGGTAATAAAACAGGATAGTTCATATTCACAATTTGTATTATAAATTATATATATTACCCCTTTAGTCGATTCCTGAGTATCATTATGTCATTTTGGTAAACATAACTGATATATTAACCGTTGATCGATAGCTGCCTTCATCCAGTTGGTGTTATAATGGTAAGATACATGATCAGATCATACATTTGAAAGTCTGGAATTATCCAAACTATTTTTGAAGAATATAGCCATGGATTTAGTATTTGTTCTTTATCAGAAAGTATATATCTACATACATAAATGTAATTTTGCTCAATTTATTTTACTGCCATTGATAATGATGACCCAAAATAAAACCATCCTTGTAAAAATTGTTAAATACAGAAAAAGTCGTCCGGTTTCGCCATGTAGCACGTAACTAGGTGTACAGCTTTCAAATTAAAGCTATATAGGCTATAATTTGGGTCAATTTTAAACATGTGCTTGAATCCTTAAAAAGGTTACCTTAAGTTTATGCTATTGATAATAATACCCAATTCGATCACTACATACAGATAACACATTTTTAACAATAAAAATTATCTATTTTCCTGCTAGGCAAGTAATGCTTCTCATGAATTTCAATCCATCACGTGATATCAACACCTAATTTAAGACTATCATACAAAACTTGGTGGAACCAACACCTTTATTATTGTTGTAGTTTCACGAAGGAAAAGATATATATTTTTTTTCAGTAAAGCATAAACTTGTCCAATATACGAGTACGAATGAAAGAAAGCAAACCACAAGCGTGTGAAAATGTCCATGTTTATGTTTTGAATTGATTCATTGTCATTTTCTCTATGGTTAATAGATACCAATCACGTTAAATTGTAAAATAAGATGTATTTATCAATTAACTTGTCTTTGATTTACAATTTCACATGATTGAAAAGTAACATAAAATTTAAGAACAAGCGTCAACCCCTTTAGTTTCGATATCACTTGCCAAACTTGGCCAAATATTGTCCAGACGTTCTCTTTATTGTGTACCCATGCTATAATATCAAACTTTCTAATTTTCATGTATACATGAAAGATAGAACAAAGTTTCAAACATATCATAAGTATAAAGTTTGCATGCATTAAAAAGTTGAATAATGCGCTCTTCGTAAAACTTGACAAATATTTTTTTTTTTAAACACCTGGATCTAATATTCCTCCGTTTGCTTACGTTACATTTCATCAATTGAAATATTGAAAGGCAAACAGTAGCTTTAATAAGGATAAAGATATTTCACGAAAAAAAATCAATACTGTCTACAGGATTATTTTCACCAGTGAGTTTCGCCATTCTACACTAGCAAACCGTTTTGCTCTGTCTTGAACTCTTCAAAAACAGAGTTGTGTTTGAAGAGAGATAACTTGAATCTTTAGAATTCCCCAGTTTCAAATTTACCCATTGACCATAGGGCGAAAAGGGGCAAAAATAAAACGGGAAAACCAGAGCACTAAATGTTCACATGACAATACTGGCTGAACTAATTTTGAAAAGGCGACAGAATAAATATGATTGTAGATAAGTTGTATAAAAAAGGACATTTGTTCGTTTGTTGTTTGTTAGAGAAGTTCATCATTCACCTTTTGCGAGGAATCAGCCCAAAAAATTAGAGTTGTTTCAAAATGCCCTACAGACATCAAATTGTGGAAGATTGCGGCCAAAAATATGAATTGCGATTCCATTAAGCAGAACTGTTCGAGTACAACACAACACCAATTTCAGTATCATTGTGTCATCAATGAATTTGGAAATGCTCTTTTAGAAGTCTGTGCTTTGAATCGAACTATATTTGGTATGTAGCATATTTCTTTATTTGAAACGTATTTCAGATTGTTTATCAAGTTTTGTTACACATGTATATTCATAAAATATTATTTTCTAATCTGATTGAAATTATTGAAGCTTGTTTGAAAGTTTCAAAAAAGAACCATAAATGATACACTATTCTAAATTTTAATGAAGCAGAATAATGAGTAATATAACAATGTACATTTTTTCATAGTTTACATGCAAGTTTTAGGTACATATTCAAATACACAAATAGGATAAAGATATAAAGATGAGAATGTGTGCATTATCTCTGCCCTAAAAACTAAGTCTTCTAATATAGGATATTGTACAGAGTACAACACAATGGGGAAGGTAATACAAGAACATTATGGTGCAGAGTGTACAAACCATGATCTACCATGTCCTGTACTTTACAATTCAGCAGAATCTTATAAATGTAAGTTAAAAAGGTGACTTTTTAAAATGTTTTAAATGTTCGAAAAGTACTAATTAATCCAACTTTTAAGATTAGTGTAATTCATGTACAGAGGGGCCTCAGATATCCGGACGCCAGATAACCGGTTTACGGACGATTTTATTTGGGAACAGATTTTTTATACGTTATTTTGTCTCATTTATCCGGAATTTCGCGTTCCGGATCCGGACGGTCTGTTTTTACCACAAAACACTAATTTACTACTAATCGTGCTTCATTTAACCGGACGGTAAAATTTGATGATACCCTACTCAGTACAAAAGATTACCCCTGTCAATTAAGTTTCACACCTTTTTTACGTGCTAGACCCTTATGAGTAGCTTGTATAAATACACTGACTTCCCAAATCACTTTCAAAAATTGGAAAATTGCGAACAACAGTGTATTACACACATATCACACTTGGACAGAATTCAGCTAGATTCGGTTATCAATATTGTCCGGTTAATATTTCATGACAAAATAATAAAAATAAAGCAGAGTTCTTTATCTCTTAAAAACGTTCACTCTAGCATGTGTTGCTATATGGTATGAAAGGCAAAAAAAAAAAAAAACTAGTATCAACACTGGGAGCCATTGCATACAAATACATTATCATTCATGACAACAATAGACACATTTCAGATATCCGGACGCTTCACCTATCCGGACGATTCAACTTGGGAACGAAAGCGTCCGGATAACTGAGGCTCCACTGTACATTTAAAAATATATGAAAAGAAAGAAACAACATCCATACTTTTTTTTTAACATTAATTAATGGTTAAGGAATTGTACGCATAATGATGTAACAGGTAATTTCAAAACTGACTGGCGGGGTGAGAAAAGATAAATAAATCAACACTTAATGAATAAATAATGTACCCATTAAAGGTAACATTGAACTGCAATCAATTTTTTCAAGAGGTAACGCATTCAAACGTTACACTGTAACATATGCATTGTTTTTTTATTATATTACAGTGAGTGTAAGAACCTGCAGATTTATTCAAACTATCTTTATTCATTACATGTACTTCAAAATTCCCCCTTTTAAATACATATCAAACAATTAAGGGTACGTGCATCCATTTAGCGTAATACTTTTTCTTTTAAAATATTTCACCATCAAGTAATTTTTGCCGAAAATCTCTTTTATCACATGAAATGGGAACTTATAAAAATAATTTTGTTCATGTTTCTCATCCTCAAAGGGTGTTGTAGCAAATGTATCTTGATCAATCATGTTACTTTATTTGCAAAGTATTAAATTATATTAAATGAAAAAAAAATCTTATGATAAAAATAAACTTTATTTGCTTTGAAAATCAAACGTCCATTACAAATGTACTTCATTGATAACCATTTTTTTCCATTGTTTATTCCAATGTTATAACAAAAATTAGACCATAGACAGTAGTACATGTGCAATGCGTGTTATTGCGCATAAATTAGAAGAGCATGAAAGCAAAAGAGTGGAAAAATACAAGTATAAAGACGACTATTGATTAATCTATTTTTGAAAAAAGAGATGGTCTAAATTGAGATTTAAATTGTATTGCAATATAAATTATATGAAATGCTTTTAATAAAATGAATGATTATTTATTTTTGACATGCAGGCAAATTTGAATTAGACAAAAACCATGACATTACATTAAAGGGGACCTTAAAGGACAGATGACGTGCAACATATCTCTGTTTATTTAATTTGCATAACAATTTGTAATAAATCTTGGGGGTCGTACAAGCATCAATTCTAGTTGGAACATAAGAAGAATGTATCATTAACTAATATAAATATTTGTCAACCTTCAATTACATTTGATATGAAATACTGGTTCGTTGCTCATGAGATATGCGTCCAATGAGCTGCTTGTTTAACGCAAATATGACTATATCATATACAACCGATGCTTTTATTAGACCAAGGATGCTATCAATTAAGGAAAAGAAGAAATGGGAATTCAGAAATCAAATTGAATTCAACACAGCAGATGTCTTCTTCAAACAGGTACTTATTATAAGGTTATCATCAACGGGTTCAAAATACATTAAACTAGTTTGCTAATGCATTTAACATACGGTCGTATAAATTTTTACCTACTTTAGCAGTAGGTTCAAAAATGCATATTTTAAGCATACATCTATAATGTGATACTCCATTAAAACTAACATAAAGATTCTTTTGTTTACTTGATAGTGTTAAAGAGCTTTTAAATATTCAGATTTACATATTACAACATCTCTTTAATGTTTTATCTTTTTATTTCTTTCAGACTTTGTGGAGAGTTGGTTTTAACATTTCTATACATATTCAGTATAACTTATGATAAGTTGTTCGTGATAAATTTTAACATTAAGTTATAACTTCATAATATTCCATTGCATTAATGAAATATATCACTGACATTAAGTCTTGACAATACTTAAAACAAACACATGAAAGAAAGATCAAAGATTATCAGCAGCATGATAAATATTGCATATTTATTTTAGGTTTGTAAGAATGAGTATGATGTTGTATTTTTTTTTATAAGGTTTGTAAGAATGAGTATGATGTTGTATTTTTGGGAGTTGATTTTAATCAACTCTCCTATGCAGTTACTCTGGCAAACCGAAAGTGAAGCAGTGTTTGAACCTATTAAGCACAAAATATCATCGCTGACAAGACTTAGTTCTTGAAAATAATAGAAAAATTCGATGTAATGTATGCTGAAGCATTGTTTTCAAGAAAACTTATCTATAAACACTTTGAAAATAGTCAGATTTTATATGCTACGAACAATTTAGATATTTTTGTAGTCTCATGTATTCGTACGTTAGAGTTTAATATAGTCTCGTTCCACCAACCGCTTGGCTGTCTCCGTAAATCTCCGACAAGCAGAGAGGCTCTCTTGCTTTTCGGAGATTAACGGAGAAGCCAAGCGTCTGGTTAACGAGACTAGAAAATTCATATTATAAAAAAGTGCGCAATTGAAATACGGACAAGAAACTAATTGCCATGTAAAATAAGGTGATTTTAAAATAAATGATAATCGATAAAATCAACTCCCGTCAGTACTTCAGTACTTTGATTTATCTATGCTTTTCTTGGGCGGCGAGGGAAGCATAGTTATTTTTCAGTTATGTTATGCTGATTTCTGTGACAAAAAAATAAAACTTAGCGTCTTACAACAGTGCGCTATCATACATATATTGTGTTGTTTCTTTCAATAAGTAAAGTGTAATTGAAGGAATAAGCACATGGAGATACATTAGCTCCACCTCCACCCAAGCTGGGCTTGAACTCACGACCTCTGGTACCCACTCTCCTAGCAGTGAACAGTAAACATGTAAACCACTCAGCCATCAAAGCAAAACAAAAATCTTACTTTTGATGCCAAACGGGTCCTAGCGCGTTGACCGCGCACTAAACAGTTGCTGAGATACATAATGAATACACTTTAGGATAACGTTTGTTCATAGCTAAAAATAATCTACTGATGATAATGAATCTTATCTATTGAACGTTATAGAACTTTGATTGTAGTGGGGTTTTTTCACTTTCAAAAAAGTAGATCAACCGCCTACTTTTTGAATTAATGGTCATTTAGTTTTTATAGACAGATAAAGAAAAACCCATTAAAATGTTGCACAATGGTTGAGATTTTGTCATATATTACGAATACAATACATTTGAAAAAAAAAATATAGTTTATGAATAGCAGTGACACTAAATAGTGACAAAGCATTAAGTTTTCAGAATCATTTTATAAAATTATTCCCTCAATTGTAGTTATTAAGTTTGTTACTGTTAACAGAACTTTGTGGGGTTAGTAAAGTCCAAAAAAGTCTTGGCTCCGCCTCGCCCTCTATCGACTTTAACGACCCCATAAAGTTCTGTAAAAAGTCAGAAATATACATAATTTGTGTTTTGTTTTGTCGAGGACCTAAAGTTTGATTTGTAAACAAACAAAAAATAGCATATAATAATTAAATTCATAGCTTAATTCTCTATTTTTTAACCTTCCTCGTCAGTCGTCTGTGCAAACCTATTTATATATATTACGTCACGGACAAAGGGGGTCCACTCCAAATATTGTGGGTATTAAATTAAAGGTATTGTTGAACGTTTGTGTATAAAATCAGCTCATATAACGTTACGTCCGCCATGCTGCCGTATACATTTTGACAATCGACGTGAAAAGAAATGTATAAGGAATATACGTGTCGCGTTTCAACCAATGACGTCGAGACATTCTAGTCCGAGGCAAAACAAATTTCCTTTATCGGTTTTCAAATCCCTTCCCGTTTTGGTTCATCTTAACAACAGACGGAATAATAAGAACACTAAAAGGTTACTGTAAAAGTTACAATATGGTTGTAAAGAAGACACTAAAGAACCCCCTTCATATTTCTTCCGATTTTTAAATCAAAATTCTCAAAAAAATTATTAAAGTATGTAGCTGTGCAGTTCGACAACTGTTGGAAGTGATTAAAAATGCATTATCGAGTTCTTATATGAATAATTTGCATACAAAACGACATGTAGGAACTCATATTCATTGCTTCTGGCAACAGTTTTTGTCAGTTTCGGGCAGAAACAAGCCAGCTCAAGAAATGTTTACATTCTTATCCTCAAATGTACTAGATGGATGCACATAATCCTTACGCATTTTTCACTATTTTGCAATAAGTGCCATACGATTGTTTTAATGAATAAGATAAGTGAGATAAAACCAACAGAAAACATTTAATATATATATACTTACAAACAGAAGCATAGCTTTTGTTATTATACATTGTAGTACTGTTTAAAATGTTTAACATGTTCAAGAGGAAAACACATCTAAAAAACATTATTCAATATTTTCACTGTTTTGCTTCCAGTCCACATTTGATTTTGAACTATTAATAACAATTCAAATTTATCCTTAAACGACAGTGGAAGGGGAATAGAAATATATATATATATATATATATATATATATATATATATATATATATATATATATATATATATATATATATATATATATATATATATATATATATATATATATACTCGAATATTTGGGCTTTGATACCAAGAAATCTGAAAAGTACTGTCTGTTTTTATATATTTTAAACATCATTGGTACTTAAATATTACCAATTTATTTTTTGCTTTTTTTCACTCAAGATTTGCTAATCAATACTAAAAAAAAATTCCTTTCGAAAATCCGGACATCATCTGCATTTTTTGTATTTACTATCTTGCACTTGCGCATTACATTCACGCTAAATCATGGTATGCTCTTTACTTTATGTTTCCGCAATATCACTTTGTATGGATAAACTCAGAAACGATATTACAAATACGAAAATTTGTCATATATTCTGTTCATCAAGGAAATACGGGAGATAGCTCTAACTCAGTGCATTTGACATGAAATTTTACAACGATCGTAGAAGTTTTTAAGTTACATAGCATATTTCAAATTCACATGTAAAAGTTTGTCAGGATCTGGTGAGTGTATGCCCTTGCAATTAAGTGATTTATTTAGGTACTCAGCTTTAAGATATACGATTTTTATACACAATCGAGGTTGCCTCTTTATACGATGAATACAAATAACACAATGAAAATAAAACTATATAGGTAGCATTCTATTAATAATAATTTTAAACAAAACGTTAATTTACAATTTTCCGTTTTTCTATGACATTTAATTTTCTTCGCTAAAAACTGCATGATAGCCTTCAATGACTTAACTTAATGCGTCGTTTTGAAGCATATGACGTCATATTTTGTAGTACAGCGAGAACTCGCTTATTTTTCAGTGTGTACGATATAACGAACATCAAAATTGTAAGTTATAGCATTTGTTGTTTTCAATCAAAAGATTTGAATAAATTCATTTTTCTAAAAAATAAATTAGTAAGTACTTTCGAGGTTTGTAATATACTGGGATGTCATAATGCACATTTCGATACTTTTGTCTGAACGGAATTTATTGAGAGCCTTAACTGGTCTGTGTATCGACACCTATATATATATATATATATATATATATATATATATATATATATATATATATATATATATATATATATATGCGTGTGTGTGCTGTAGATTCCTTATTAAACACAAAGAATTTATCTCCCTGTAAAATCGCGAGAGGTTCTCTTCGCGGATTTAAAATCTCGCCATTATTTTCTCAGAGTTGGGAACCACATGGAACAGAGAAAAAAGTTCCACGTTCGCGAATTTACATTCTCGCTATTCTATACTAAAATAGCGGGATCGCGGAATTACGTACTCGCCTTAAATAAGGAATTTACAGTATATATATATATTTACATTTGCAAATATTTTTCCTTATATGAACCTATAAAAAAGCGAAAACGTTCAATTATGTATGTTCTTTTTCATTACGTCACAATGATCATAGTACGCGCTTATTGCTTGTCGCTTGGACAATTGTAAACATAAAATATCGATTATTTTTTACAGTTCTGATTCGTTACATAAGGACATGCTCTTCGTATGAAAAGTTTCTAAGGCGCGGCAAGCTACTGACAAACAAGTGGATAAAACAGGACTATCAACAGTCATGTTTGAAGTAATTTTTTCGTAACTTCTATGGTCGATACAACGACCTTTTCAGCAAATACAATCTTCCATTGGGTCACATGCTGACTGAAGTTTTTCTTACTAATTGTTAGACCATAATTAACCACCTAATTGTCTACGGACTTTTCCGTTTGTTCCCGATTACGACAAAGAGCGCTCGGGGTGTGTGACCAGTCAACAGAGGATGTTTACTCCTCCTAGGCACCTGATCCTTCCACTGTCTTCAAAGAGGTCCGTGTTGCTCTGATTTAAATCTGTATTAGTTTTATGGATTTTTGAGATAATTGACAGTTTGTTATTGTCATTTTGCATTCGTAACGAAACGTAAATATAAGTTATAAACAGCAATGTTAAAAGGTTCATCAGGATATGAAGTTGGTTGGTACGTAATGAAATCTATCTTCGGGCTTCACATGATTTTTTAATTGCTGTTTAAATTGCTGTTTATTTCTTAAATGAAAAAATGAAGAAAAAAAAACCAACACTAATTGCAAAACGTAAGCGCTTTCATTTCTTAAATCATTAGACGTTTTACAGTCGTTAAAATTATTATGCAATTACGTTACCTAGAGATTACGCCAACGATAATAGTATGACGTCATAATGCTTATTGAAGAAAACAATCATAGAATCAAGTTATATACTCCATTCGTAAGAACAAGATCTAGTAAATCATTTCGGTGTGTCTGTTTGGTGCTAAACCATCATGATATAGTTGATTTAAAGAATATTCCCGTACTTTTCGGTTTTAAGGAGTTATGTAGAAAATTATTCAATTTCTTGACATTTTATGTTACATTATGGGAATAGTAATCCCGATACCCATATTCATTTTGACATTATTTTAAAGAGGATGGTCAGCTCGTTTAATTTGTTTAATTTGTAAATTATTTAATTGTTTAATTTCGGAAAGACTCTAAGCATTCTAGATATTTTTTATTAGTAAAAAATGGATAAAATACATACCGAAATTCGTACCTTATCTCCTTCATATTTCATTGAAAATGACAGTTAAAAACATGATGTTTTATTCTGTTCACCCAAAAAATTTAGCCCCGTGAAACCCTATCAAACAAATCTATTGTTATGAGGAATCTTTAAAAAAAAATATATCTTAAATCTTATAAACCTGTAGGTATCTTTCATTTCTTAGATCTTGACCTTAACGAATACTCATAAGCCGCGCATCAGAATAAAAAACGAAGCCAAGTTCGGTAAGATAAATACCAACATGGCGATTATCAATGATTGAGGCCACGACAAAAATTGTTGTGTGCCGTTTTGTAACGGCAATGGAAGATTGCATAGGGGATTATCTTTCCACAATATTCCTAATCGACCTGACATAAGAATAACTTACGTTAAAGTCATCAGAAACAACCGAGAGCCAAATTTTAGCGCTAGTCTTTCATTTTTTGTAAACATGCACATACGTGAGCTGTACATGTATTCTCGTTGCATGGGATGTCTTAATATCTATCATGCAAATGTATTGTACCGTTATGGTCAATTCAATACCAATTGGCTGTACATGCATATTAATTTAATATTAATAGGCTCTCATAATTGCAAATAATCAGCTGATGAAATATGAAAATTCTTCACTGTTCTTAGTTCATGATTTATATGGGTCAGTTGTATGCGTCAATCCAATATATATAAAACGTCTATCTGTTTTATGGGCTACATGTACTTATTATATAAATGTGCAACCAATTTTGAAATGTAATAATTCTATTAAACATAATTCAAAGTACATGCAGATGCAAGTCAGGTGCATGTGGTTGCAGGTAGTGCATTCATTAATTATTAATAATTAAGTATTGGAAAAACCTGCGAGGACAATCACAAGTACGTTAATTTACACTCTATATATTTTGTGAATATTAAAAAAATATATATATACATATACATGTATTATTAATGATTTCCTATTAAATAGATTACTACAGGAACTGTTGTGTGTTCAAGACATTTAAAGCCAGATGGCTTTAAATGGACGCAAGTTTGGAATACATTAAAGCCGGAAAGTATTCCGTCGGTGTTTGGTTGGACAAAGGAAGTGACCCCTAGAAGACAGCTCTTTAAGCATCCTCTGCCGGAGAAACGGGATAAAGTAGGCAATATAGACATAGATAATGAAGACCCCTTACCTGAAACATCTGTTGAGGATTGGTAATAATTTTTCTAGTGAATAATTATGCACTAGTATGAATGTATATCATCAAGCCTATTTATATATAACATTTTCTAAATTTTAACTGATATACTTTTAAATTTTTCTAGTTATTCTACAAGACAGTTTGATGCTGGATCATCATTTGAGGGAATTTTAAGTCATTTTCGAAATATTATTCTGTTGACAAGCTGTTGATTATATATATATATCAGTTTGCAACTGCAATATTTCATTTTGGATGATTTAATTAAGCATCAAGTTCGCTGGTCGACTTGAAAAGATGAAGGATCATCTTGCAAATTTCATCTATAAAACTAACAAGAATATGAGAAAGTTAATATGTAAGTAAATTACATCTTTATATACATGTAGTTGGGGGAGGGGGATATTTCAAGAATGTATTACAACTTATTTCAGTGTCCTGTGATGGAGGCCTGTACTCAGACTATATCCGACAAAGTGAAAATATGCTGAAGGCAAAAGATGATGAAGTTTTGAAACTACAGCAATACTTGAATTTAACGAGGCCGCGTACAGAACGAGTACGCATGCTTTCGCGCAGCGTTTCATTTGTATTGTGACGTCATCTTTTTGCTTTGTTGACGCCATGGCGTGATAGTGTCAACTGCAGATATTTAGCGAAATTTGTTGAAAATAGCTCGTTTGATGCGTAAAATTGATACTGTATTGTGGAATAAACGTAAATGTCTCGAAGTATAAGCTATATTTGGGCTCGGGTCGAAAACGTGAAGAGGGTTCAGCAAGCCTAGCCATCTGTCTCGTTTTCTTAACCCGCCTAAATATCGATTTTAATTCATTTATTTCAAGACATTGACCATGTATTTTATATCAATGACCCTTAATATGTGATGTTATATATTTATTTATTACTTAAATATGTCTGAATGTTTTAATAATACCATAAAGATCACCATTTCCGTCTTTGTCACATAAAGAATAGTCATTATCTAACAAACAGAGAAATTGGGCATACAAAAAAATAACTTTGATAAGACCCCTGGAACAAACCAGGAGGTAAAATGGGTTTTTTATTTGACCATTTTATGCCTTTTAGCAATAACTTTAATATGTAGAACAGAAAAAGAAATCCCTAGGGCAGAAGTTTAAAAAATGTGCAAAATCGGTACATTTCAAGCTAAATTCCATAGGGACCTATGTTAAAAATTAACAAACTTTGAGATGACCCCTAAACAAACGGTGTGGTAAATGTCTTATTTTTTTTATCTTAAAATATTAATTATATCAGTAGAAATTCTTGTAAAAAAAAATCATTAAAAAATCTAGGGCAGAACAAAATAGACCCGGCCTTGTTAAAAGATTTGAAAATGAAAGATTTTCTAAAGAAAATTACCTGCTCCTGTTTTACACCGGTTTCAGGTCAGTGGCAATATTTTCAACTTTTTTTTTATCGAACCTGCATATAATTAAATGACAAGATATAACTACAAAAGGTCAGAAAACAGAACCCCAAACATTCTTGGTAGGCAAAGAAATATGTTCTTAGTTGTTAATAGATCTAGATATACTGTTCATGTTTTTGTGTCAACTAAAATGTGGGCTTCTTGAATAGGATGTTGCGGTCAGGTTTAATTATCATTTGTCCACAGTCAGTAAAAAATTATTACTTGGACACTTTTTTGTACTCTGCCTTAGGTGGCATAAACATATGGCTTTCCCGGGAACAAATTCACAACAAAATGCCAGACTGCTTTAGAAATCTTTATCCACAAACCCTTGTTATTAATGATTGCATAGAAATCGAAACAGAAAGGCCTTATTCACTCTTTCTTGGGCTCAGTGCTATTTTGCATACAAAAGTGCTCATACTTGAAATGGGCTAGTGGGTTTTGCTTCCATTGGGGCCCTCTCATTTGTATCAAGCCTTGATTTCTGATGTAGAAATTACCTAACTGTGTGGTTTCATTGAATTGTTAAAAAGGGGTGACTGTTTTGTGGATAAGGGATTTTCCTTAAAAAGAGGCTTGAGGGAACTGGGATTGAAAAAAATACACCTCCATTTCTTATGAGTCAAGGACAATTCACCCCACAAGAGGTAGTAGAAACCCAGACCATTGCTAAGTTACCAATTCATATTGAGCGGCAAATACTTAAAGTAAAACAATTTCATTTGTTTGATGGAATCATTCCTCTTAGGGTGGTTGGGTCCCTCAACCATATTTGGGCTTTAGCAAACATGCTCACTTTGTATAGAGGCCCCCTTATTAAAGACTGGTCAGAGGGAGAGGGGTCTTTCAGGTGCCTTAACCCTTTAACGGCCGCCGTTTGACAGTTTTTTCAAGAATTTAGCAAACAATTTAAAAATGAAAATTACGACATTTTCTGACAGACTTTACACAAGGTAACCCATATATATTATGAAAAGTCAGATACCAAGGGTTCATACTATGTTCTGTGTCACAACCGTATGGTAACCATGGCAACACAATATAGTCACGAACACAACATTTGATGTATTTTGAGTGTTTTTGACATGATTAAACATGCGTTGATGTTAAATACTTTATAAAAGAAATTTTATCAAATATTTATGCAATTATCCATATTGTGTGCTAAAATTTTTTAGTTATAGTATTTTTTTAACCTTTGAATCTATCCATTTAGCATCTAAATGCTTTCCTTTTTTAACCGTTGGCGCCGTTAAAAATGATAACAGAAATATGTATTCTAAATGGTTATAGTAATATATATCTAACTGACCATCTAATATCTTGCGAGTCTATTGATAATTATAAAACTTCGATTATAAGTTGATACCCCTGCTCTCTCCAAATATCATTAATTCTAAAAGGTCAAAGGTTAATTTCTATGTATTATTACATTATTACATATTAATAGTTTGTCCATATCAAATAACGAACAATATTTCAAGAACACGCTGTTTGCCAGCCATCAAACTTTACACAAAGGGTGGTAATAGCAAGAAGATGGCAACATTTTATTGAAAACCAGTTTACATGAAGTACTTTAGCTTGGACAAGAATAGACAATGGTTGCATGTGGACAGTAAGCTCATACAGTCAAAGTAAGCGTATCTAACAAAGCAGGAACTAACATTGGGAAACCTATAAAAACTGTTAGTTCATTGTATATACTAGTCCAATCAATTCTATATTAGATGTGATCACTTCATATGCAAAAAATTACTTCTTAACTACATGTAAATGGAATAAATTACACACACATTAAATACCAGCACTAATTCAAATTTATGTCAATGTATGAGCCTAAACAGTGATATACCAGTGATATACCAGTGTAATTCTTTAGAAGAAAGACAAATAATTATCAAGTAATGAAGGAAACCTTTGAAATACATTCATGATTATAATGCTGTATTTCATGGACAATTTGCAGACATTGATACATTCAACTAAAAAAAATTTGATGAGAAAAACATGTGATATGGTATAATGATAGTAAACAAAAAATAAATAAATACATTGATGTGCTTGAAATTCACAGCGAATCCAAATCTAAAGTATTCAAATGTTTATATACATGTGTACATGTAATATTTAGTAAATGTAACCCTAACATGAATGTACTAAATCTTAAAATGTTTATGATAATTACATTTTATCAAATCCATTCAAAGACAGCAATTACCCTCAAAATACATTCTTGTTTATATGCCAATCAATTACCATATATCCCATATAATACATGTGCTTTATATGGTATCACTAAATTTTGTTCCAACATTTTCAGATTAGAAGTTATAATCAACCATCTCTCGCTCTCTTTCTTTCTCTCTCTTAATTTCTAATTACTAAATTGCTTCAAAAGGAGATATATAACAAATAAATAATACAGTTACTTATTTGACATACAATAAAGATACAAATGACAGTAACAATGAATACCGCAATATGCAAACTTTGATCATCATATGCATTCATTACAAAACTGGAAGCTGATTATGCACATGATATGCTTGGAAACAAGCACCCTGACAAAGATGTACTATACACTTGTCACATCCATAAACAGCATCCTTCCTCTTGCCCTCTTTTGCATACCATTTACACCGTCCACGAGGTCGATCTAACTTCAAGCTGTGATGCTCACTCAAACCTGCTGCTGTGATCAGATGTTTTTCTAAATGCCTAGGCTGCTTCCTGTTAGAAAAATCTTCAATAAGACTCATGGCAACATCAACATGAAGATCACCTAAAGAATAATGTTTCCTTAGTTTTACCACACCAGGGGTCATCTTCCAAAGGAGAAATGTATTGACCAGGGTCACTTCCAGGATGAAATTCATAAAGTACTTCCAGTACTTTCTTGACTGTCGACCAATGGGACACTTGGAGCGATACTGCATGACACGATCAACACCATAGTAGTTCTCCTGGTAGGCAACAACAGCTGGTGGCCGCTGTATTAGTATGACCTCACCCCCAGGTACTCGACGATGTGTTGGACCATCTCCAAGTGGATCTGGTGTGGTTGAAACAATATGAGCCTGTAAAGTAAATGATGATTTACCAAATGGATGACATGCTTTTTTCAACAATATACACTCCCATCAACAATCTTTAAAAATTAGTCACTTACTGGTTTGGCATCTTTCCATGCTGTTGCAACCAAATTGTCATGTTGCAGTTGCTCGGTATCACCACAACCACTAAAAGTTGGGTTCTTCAGCTCATGAGGGAAGCCTTTGCGATTGGTATTGATGGTACTACAAGCATAAATACCATTAACTTCAAGATTTTGAAGCAATGGGATTGATGTAAAGTACCTATAAATAGAAAATGTCACATAACAATATTGTATGAATTTGTATCAGTATGCATTTCATTATTCTGAGGTTTACTATTTTTTTCATATACCGGTATACATGTAACTGATGGACATAGCATCACTTTTGAAAGTGGGGAGTAGGGCAGACAAAGGAAAGTAAATCAAATTTTGGAAAATTACAACTTCTCAAAAAGGATGGGGGTGTGTATTGTACCTATAACTTCAAATTCACTGCTAATTTCCTTTCAATTCAATTTCCATATGCTCCCTGAAAAGTAGAAAAGTGGGGGGACCAACTTCATATACATTTTTTATATGTAAATTTAAGAGAAATGTTTGCTGCAAGGAAACCCCCCCCCCCCCCCCCCCCCCCGAACAAGTAAGTAAAGTAAGTATATACATAGAGATAAAAGCATTACAGACTAGTTTGTTACCGGTCAAAGAAAAGGTGGTGACCTTTCCATTTAAGTGGTTTGGATAAATGTTTAACCACCCGTTTTCCAAGAGACTGTCCTTGCATCTCGTCATGCTTGCCCAAATAGATTTTATAATCGTTGGTATATCCATTTGGTTCACACATTATCCAGACCTACAAGACATAATTTAAATATATTTCATTGTTGTTTTTTGACCATGACAATGTGCACCTAACCTTTTCCATTATATCATCAGCCAGTCAGTACATGTATTTGTCTACAATGATAATAAAAAAAAACCCCAGAGCAGAGCAAACCTAGAGATATTTCATAAAAAGCATTTTCTTAGCAGGACTGATTTAGGACAGATGGAGGCAGTAGTCATTGGGCTACATTAACCCCCCCTTCCCCCATCCCCTTCCCTATGGACAAACTTTATATTCTAGAGAATAAGAAAGTAAATTAAATAAAGTCTCCCTAGGCTATTAGGTAGAACAATTTTTGTATTTTTAATGTGATGGGGGTTAAAATATTTTGTCTATATGTCCTATTGCCTGTTTACTTTTCCAGTCATAAATATAACCAAGGTCATTTATTATAAGCAAGGTACACTGTACATGTGTTTCATATGGAATTTAGTCCTTTTTGTTTGATATTGAACTGCATGCAATTAAGTTCTTGTCTTTTATTTTGTATATGCTTTTCTTTAATGCTTTGTTTTCTTGCATTAGATAAATTATTTCAACTATAATAAAATAGATCTTTGGAAATAGCAAAAAAAAAAATCATTGAGAAAAAATACCTTCATCCCTCTTTTGATAGGTTTGCATGGCGTATACTGCTTTGCGAAGTAATGACCTTTTTAGCGTATCATCCCCTCATCTATGCTCTGACACTGTCCAGGCTTCATATACCTCTGGAAATTTCTCCGAGTCATCTCTATCAATGGGCGTATTTTGTGAAGCCTGTAAGACATTTTATGCCAAATATGTTTTGTTGAACAAAATCATATTTTTGTATAACAAATTTTGAATTATAGATGTTTACATTCAAAATATTTTTTTGCTTGTAAAGTGTGTTTAAAGCTACTGCAATTACAACACTGTAACACACACAGGGTACTAAAATTATTAGTTTTATTATGATGTCACAAACGTTGAACGATGTTAACTTTTTAAGTTATCTATCAGATATATAATGCAGAAGAGACAAGAAGTTTAAAAATGTAAATATAAGCATTGGGTCCTTGTATTTTGAAAGATAAAGTCTCATAACTGCAGCGATTAGTGCATACAAATTTTCATTACTCGGTACTGTAGATTCCTAATTAAACGCGAGGAATTCATTTCCGCGTAAAATCGCGAGTAGCAACTCTCATGGATTTTAAAATTTCGCTTCTATTTTTTACTGATCTCAATTTTATATTCTCGCGATTTGATACAAAACACCGGAATCGCGGAATTAGGTACTCGCGTAATATAAGGAATTTACAGTAACTGGCGTTACTCAATTTGTATTTACACAAAACTGCATTTATGAAACTTTATTTTTCAAAAACTAATGTTTCAACACTAAAATGATGACATTTTTACATTTTTGACACTGGTGATAATGCACTTTTATGTTAACTGCATTCTACAATATGTTACTTTTATAAACCAGTCATACTCAGGAGATCCCATAGGGCCTTGAGTTGAATTGTCATTCAAGTGTAGATACTCGGTCAATCTCCGGAAACGGCTCCTACTCATAGTGTCTTTGAATCCTTGGTTTCCTATAACATAGATATATACAAATTTAGATCATATAAATGATCTCAAACAAAAGAGTATAATTATACTAACTATAACCATGCAATAATGAATAGCATAGAAAATAAAATGATTCAATTAGAATAACCGACTTAGTTGATACATTTTAGATATAACCTACACGTAGCTGGTTTTTCTTTTTATTTGGAGGAGGGTGTTTCTTACATAATATAAATAGGCCTAATAAAATTAATTAAAACAGCAAAACATGTATTCATACTGTTAATATTGATAAAATCCATATTCTTTTCTTATAATATTATCTTGTTTTATTGTGTTGTATGGTGGCATATCTCTGCCCCTTGTGTGCAAGTTATTTTTCTATTAATTATGTGGACATGCAAGATACATATGTTGACATGCAAGATAGTTATGTCAACATGCAACATAACTATGTTGACATGCAAGAAAACTGCAATCAAATAAGAGTTATAAAAAATCTCAAATATCGCCAACATGTGACATTCAAGATGCTAGATACGCTACCTATTTATGTTAACATGCAACTTATTTATGTTAACATTCAACTTCTTTATGTCGACATGCAACTTATTCATCTCGACATGCAACTTATTTTTATTATACTTTCATGTTAAATACTGAAATCTGATTGGTTTAGACGCAGTTGATAATCCGTTCTATTACCCTCAGCGTTAGCAACGGGTAACACAACGAATTGTTACATGCGCGTAAATTATGCGCGTACGGTTCGCCGTGAAATTCACGTCATTTCTATATAAAAGCAGTAAAAAATCTCTAAAATTAAGACATTCAGTATTATAAAAAAAATAGTGCCTGTTCTGGAGGATAACAGTTGAAATTGACACCCCTCGAAAACCATCGTCAACCTCCGCTTCGCGTCGGTTGAGAATGGCTTTCGAGGGGTGTCAATTTCAACTGTTACCCCCCAAACAGGCACTATTTATATAATGTTTACATGCAACTTCTTTATGTCGACATGCAACTTCTTTATGTCGACATGCAACTTAGTTATGTTAACATGCAATATAAATATGTTGACATACATAAGAACTTGTTTTGTGACCAGTACATATCTACACTTGGAAGCTGGTTGGTGCCCATAAGGATGTGCAGGCCAAAATACGCCTTGATTTCCTGAGGAGAAGTGTCAAACCAATCCGCGTCACGGTGCCCTCTTTTCTCGAATTCCTGAGCAGCGTATCTGTTGGTTTAATTGGACACTCTCTCAAAGAAATCCTCTGATACCATCAAAAAGAAGTAGCTCAAAATGTTGTCAATCGGCGTCAAATCGTGACTTGGACCGGTTTCCTCTGAGAACGGTGCGATCGACACGGGATGCAATTCGCTGGACCAAAAAGCGGGACCCTCCGAATCGCCGATCTGACTAGAGAAAGTCTCTAAGGACGACTGCACATGGGAGTTCGGATCATCATCCTCATCCGTATCAGATGAAAAAGAATCTAAAAAATCATCAATGTTTATGTCGGAACCCGCAGAACTGCTGTATAAATCGTCGTCGCATGAATCACTGTCACTTTCGCCGTCACGGGAAGCCATGCTAATTTTCCGCGCTGTTTACATTGTTGCTATACAACCAACATGTGACGTGAATTTTTATTTTTAGAAACTGGAACCTTGTTGAACCTGTCGGGAATCTGTATTATTTTTTTTTTCAATTATTTGTAGCCTAGTCTTTCTTTTTTATAACGCTTTGTCAAAGCTAATAGAACGCCAAAATGTCTTGCTTCTTTCTATATCCAATTCCTTTAATTTTCTTTTGAACACGCTTTTCAGATCATCTATTTTCCACAATCGGAACAACCGATTTTCATTAGCGGATATCTTTTTTATTTTTAATCATACAATATCATGTCCGATACGAAAATTGCAGTAAAAATCTTAATCGTTTTATATTTCAACAAGAAAATTTGCACAGAAAATTAATTTGGTTTATTATAAATCAGCCCAGATTCTTATATTTCATGACGTTTGATTGCTTTCCTGCTCGTACGTGCATATTTCAATCATATTTTTTTTATATTTAGATGACCTTACAGAAAAAAAAATTCTGTTGAAAAAAAAATTCCTTTTTTTCTCTAGTTTTAAAATATATCAATATTTCATTGTACTCCATGTCTTTACATCATATCAGCAGTTTTCTCTCTTGAGTAGTGAGTAGGAAAGAATGTGGGCGCTTAAGATGTAGATTCGGCAGGAATCTGGGCGCACAAGGAGAGTGAAAATTTCATCAATTAATTTTGAATATTTTTCGAATTTTAACCGTTATTTGGTTTCTGTTGGATGTGGAATGAGTGGAAAAATATTTGAAATGCAAAAGGTTTTATTATAATATGGGTCTAAATTTAGCAACACGATGCAATTCATGCAAAATCCTACTTATTTACAACTGTTTTTAAATGATTTTGTTGTCTCTGGGTCTTCTCTCCACAAATTTGAAACGTGTAAAGGTAACATATTTCAACATTAAAAATGTCGCATTTTAAAAAAAGATGGAGAGATGACCCAGAGATGACTAATTATGTACTTTTCAAATTATTTTTTGAAGGATAAAAAACAAAGTCCATTGATATGACAGTGGTGTTTCAAACAGTACTTTATAGAGCATATATTGACAAGTCTCCGTGGCTCAGTGGTTTCGTCCTGGATTTAGTGAATACATACATTCAGTGTTTTGGGTTCAAATCCAACTGGTGGTCTTTTTAAAAAAATTAAACTTTTTTGTTTTAAATGTATGTTATTATAACATGATGTTGAATTATAATATACCGGTATATTTTAATTTGTTTTTATTGATTTCTAGATCTGCTGTATGAACACTATAAAAAAATTCTTTTCTTATTACTAGTTTTTTAGGATAACACAATATAACTTCATTAAATAATGTTTTCATTAACATTTCCAACTAGTTATCGGTTTACCTCTCATTGCCATTTTTTGAAAGCTTTGTGAGTTTTTTAATAACCGGAATAGCCATGTACTTCGACTCTCAACATAATATATTTTTGTTGAAACCTGTACATAGCCTTTCGTGGTTATAGACATTTAAATCCCAATTGATTCGTGTCGAGGATTCCTGCAAACTTACAATCTTGTGCGCTCACTTTCTTTCATGTCAAATAAAGAAAATAAGATATCATAACGTTAATGCTTTGACATTTTATAATTAACCATCAATAAGTATTTCAAATTACATGTCACTCTAAAGATTAAAATTTAACAAATAGTGATGTTCTATTGCACATTATAATTTACTATTGTACCTTAAGGTGCTTTTCATTAAGTGCCAGATTAGCTGAGTACTTTCTTATGATGAGATAAAATGATGACTTATTTTGAATACAACATGGATTGTTAAATATTTCAGATTAAATTGTAATTTAAAAAAAACGCCTAATTAATCTTTCATTTTCATCCAAGAGTCTGTGTCAAATTTAATAAGTTCCAGATGGGGCTCTTCTGGCGTCCAAATCAAAAAATGACATGCACCATGCCAGTCCAGTGACTGCCATCTGCATCATAACCTGATGAAAATATTTGTAGGTCTGTTTAAGGTAATATCCATTCTCATCTTTGGTAAGATAGGCAAAGTCCAACAGCTGGTTCACTGGGCACTTTATTTCCAGCAGTCCGTATGGTGGTTGTAAAGATGGACAGTAAACCTTTCTATCAGGAGTAGCTGCCACGCAAGGTGCCAATGGACTCACCACAAGTCCACATGGATGGATATTGACAACATCATTATATATGCCTTATATAATTATACCCCCGCTTCGAAGGAGAAGGGGTATAATGTTTTACCCTTGTGTGTCTGTCTGTTCGTCCGTCTGTCTGTCTGTCTGTCTGTCTGTTCGTCCGTAACAAAAATTTCTGTCGTATTTATCTCAGCAACTATTTATTGCAGATAATTGAGATTTTTACACAGTGTTTGTTAAGGCATGCCATATCGTGGGATATATTTTTGTACCAATCGGACGTCAACTTCCTGTTATATGACGACTTTGCTTATTTTTTAACCAAACTTTTCAAACAAATTTTCGTCAAAGATTTCTCAGCAACTATTTATTGCAGATGCTTGAAATTTTTACACAATATTTTTATAGGCATGCCATATCGTGGGATATATTTTTGTACTAATCGGACGTCAACTTCCTGTTAAATGACGACTTTGTTTATTTTTAGCAAAAATTTTCAAACAAATTTTTGTCAAAGAATTCTCAGCAACTGTTTGTTGCAGATGCTTGAAATTTTTACACAGTATTTGTATAGGCATGCTATATCGAGGGATGTATTTTTGTATTAATCGGACGTCAACTACCTGTTAAATGACGACTTTCCTAATTTTCAAACAAAATTTTCAAACAAATTTTCGTCAAAGCTTTCTCAGCAACTATTTATCGCAGATGATTGAAATTTTTACACAATATTTGTATAGGCATGCCATATCGTGGTATATATTTTTGTACCAATCGGACGTCAACTCCCTGTTAAATGAAGACTTTTTTTTATTTTTTGCCAAAACTTTCAAACAGATTTCCGTCAAAGATTTCTCAGCAACTATTTATCGCAGATGCTTGACATTTTAACACACTATTTGTTTAGGCATGCCATATTGTGGGATATATTTTTGCATCAATCGGACGTCAACTTCCTGTTAAAAAATGACTTTGTTTTTTTTAAGCCAAAATTTTCAAACAAATTTTCGTCAGAGATTTCTCAGCAGCTATTTATCGTAGATGCTTGAAATTTTTACACAGTGTTTGTTTAGGCATGCTATATTGTGGGATATATATTTGTACCAATCGGACGTCAACTTCCTGTTAAATGAGTACTTTGTTTATTTTAGCCAAAATTTTCAAACAAAGGACTAAATCCATGTTATGTCAAAATCGGCCTAACGTCAAAAGCAATTAATATTGTATTAAAAATATTCTAAAACATTTTTTCATTCGTCGTGTAACTTTTTTTTCGTGTTTAAGAATTCAGAAATTCTATTTCTGATGTTTATTTTAAGACACTACAATAGCGAAAAATGAGGGGATTTTATAGCGTCAAGCATGACGTTACGTCTTTAAACATGTTAAAAGTCTTTAAGTCAACTACATATTAGCTATATTTTTATCTATGAAATTGAATATATTTGTCATTAAATTGATGTTAAAGATAAGTTCATTGCCAGAATTTAATCGAGAACACAACGGCCATGATTTTTTTTAACCCCCATGGCACACCTTAGTTTCCGTAAAGTCGGCCATTGTGACACGATTTCGCACGGTGACAAACAGGATTGTAAAGCGACGGATGCAAAGGAATTAATCAACGCATTTGCAAAGTAAGTGTTATAAAACATATCGATATTCTCTCTGTAACGTAAGGAAATATAAAATAAGAAATATTTGAATTATTTTATAGTAAAAGAGTTAGATCAACAATCGAGTCACATGTACTGTTCCAACACGCTGCATAGCCACAGAGTATGGTGTGTTGGCAGCGTTTCAATTGTTGGCCCATTTCATTGCGGAAAAAAGTTCACTTTACTATAGATTGGTTTATTATTGTTTATTTGTTATTAAAGGTATTATTTATTAACACATATCATGCATTTCATGGATTCATTTGTTCATCAGCTGATCTGAAACATTCACACATTTACCCAATTCCAAGAATATACAAGGATATACATTAGATCCAATGCAAAACAGAAAACAAAACAAAGAAGAGCTATTAAAAAACAACAACAGCTATAACTATGCTCTATTTGCAACATTTTAAAACTCTACATAGCATACATGTAACTACCATTTTCAACCCAAACAATGTCATATATTCAAGAAATATATATAAGAATATTTACTTGTAACATGTGAAACACAGAAATTAAATTAGCAAATAATGGGTAACAAATATGGTAATCATAAAGTAAAAGATTCTTCGTTATGGCACATTGTCAGTTAGTTTAAAAATGAGATGACAAAATGAATTGATTCAATATTAAATGAACATGATACAAAACAAATCATGCAAAAATGCACTGAAATTAGTTTATACAGAGGAGATACCCCTTTCTAGTGCAAACAATGTTTTAAGTTATACAGACATGTAGGTAAATATATAATCATGGTACAATTTATCTGCAGTAAAGATTTTGTAATTGACAAGAAAATTGCATGATAACAAGTAGGTAGTGTGCTTCCATCATGATTTAGATAGATTTTATATACTTAAAGACAACAATAAAACATCTTATTTAAATTAATGCACAGAAATATCTTTTGACAGTAGTGTATTAGATTTTTCTGCTAGTACATATGTAAAATAATTATAATTATCAAAAAATTCTCACTTTAAGTCATAATATGTTACTATTGACAAATTGTTGATTACAAAACATTTGTGTAATAATAATGCAACCAGATCTGTATTATGTTTAAATGAATCAGATAAATGAATATTTGATATTATAAATCATAAATGTTCATATTTTCAGGATACCAACAGAGTCTGATTGATCACAAGAAGAAGAAAAATGAACTCGATCAGTTACTCCTCTACCTCACTGTCATCACTGTCCTCAGATTCGTCAATTACAGCTGCATCAGTGACAAACTCGGACCAGTCTTGAATAGATGAAATAGCCTCCCTGTTGTGTCTCCCAACAGCAAGAAACCAGATAACGGCGGCAACATGGGAACATATTCCCACAACACGGGCACCCGCTCGACATCTGCAATACCATGCAGTGATCTCAGACTCGGAAAACTGGATCCAGAGCAGATACTGTCTGGAAGAAACATGACGGCTCTGTAGCTTGACCCTGATAAGCCCATGGAACTCACTGTGAACCAAGATATCCACATCCCCCTCCAAATACTCCTGAATATAACTTGGACACAACTTAAGTTGATAAACTCCACAGGTCAGATTTCGAATATCATCTTCGCTGATGTTGGGGAATTCCAAAGAATCGGTAGCCACTTCCCACTTTACAGACTTCTTATCTAGACAGTTTTCTTCAACAAATGTCTTTAAAGAGTTAACTTTTGTTGATAAATACCTCATTTTGCATGCAAGTGCCATATCGTCATCTTCACTTCCTGTTGACAGAGGCTTGCAGTATCGATTGGAGAGGGCACACACGATGCGCACGTAGTCACCAATAAACGGCACTTGATTGGTTGGAAGAACATGAGCAAGGTACTTCCATCGCTTTATCCTTGCATTGGCTGCCTCAACGACCCAACGAATCTGTAAAGTTAAGAACAAGCACCACTAATAAAAAAGGTAAAAGTGCCTTATATAAAATTAACAGTGGATATATCTTACTAAAAGAAAAAAATATAAATGATGAAAATCATAAAATCAATGATTTGGAACAGCATTTGGTTGTATTTAAGATAAGAACAGATATAGAATTATTGAAAACGTAATTTTATTGAAGTTTTTTTGACATGATGATTAATGATTGATTTTATGTTATAGGTCTGGTAATCAAAATATAGAAACAACTGACCTTGGTGACTAGACGAGAGGCATTAGCATCTAAGGTTGTCATCTGCTTCTGCCCTTTGCTCATCAGACGAGGCATTTCGGCCCTTATTCCCAGCTCCTCAAGCATTTCGACTGAATCTCTGAAGCCTCTGTCTACAATGAAAACATCATCTTCATGGAACCAGCCCTTCAGATCTTCTGCGTTGGTATGAAGCATATGGTTGAGGATAGTGGCATCATTATTCCTAGCTAGGTAGGGTCCAAGAACTGTAAGAAAGTATCCGTCTGTGGATGTGACAACCATTGGTTTAACAAGGGGCCTGCCTTTATGTAAACTATATGATTTCCGTTGAAACTGGAAGTTGTTACTTTTCTGAATATATATATAAGTTCCATCCAAAACAGCAATAGCTTTTTTATTTGTAAGATCACCAAAAAGTTCCTGTGCCAGAGGTCTTGTATGATTTTCTATAATTTCTTCTCTTGTTGTATGTTGTAGTCCAAGATGATGTGGTACAAATGACTTCATGAGTGCTGTACGGACTGATTTTACTGCTCTACAGAGGGAAGACTTTGAAATTCCAAAAATCGTGGCCAGAAGTTGATTTGACATTCCTGATCTCAGTTTCAGAAGAAAGATTCCAAGTGACATCCTTGTGCCTCGGTTTTGTGTGTTTCGAATATCAGTGGAAATAAAGGAATGGAGGTCTTCAAAGTTTTCTTTAGTGATGCCAGTCAGTGCAATATAATCAGTGTTGCTCAGGCTTGACAGTTCGAAAGAAAATCTGCTTGTTGAGGTCTGGAGGGCATAATTTCGAATTTTTTGGATCAGTTCCAGCACTGTCGACTTGTTTACAAGAGAAGACTCAAATGTCTGTATATTGGTCAAAACACCAGGTCTGAACTCCCCTTCATCAATGTGGGATGGACAACATCTGCTTCCAGGTGGGATGATAATTTCATGGTGAAGAAATGCTGAAAATCTAGCTGCTGAAGACACGACAACAAGTTTAGGACCCGGTCGCTTGCAGATTAAGCAGTAGGCATGTGAAGAAGGTGTTCTCTGGAGAGGCAAAGATATGGATGGTGGACTGCACACTCCTGGTTGTGGAGGCCGAGACACAGGAAGAGAACTGGACGTCTGGTGGCAAGTTTTCTGGTGTCCATGGTAGCGATGTCTGCACTTGTTGCACAAGATGTCGTTTGAGTTTGCCTCAACAAGAAAGTTCTTTCTGAGGAAGCGACGAATTGCTGTTGACTCACATTTTTTCCTGTAATTTGGTCTTGTTCTTTTTTTGCAAAGGATGCATGGGAAAATCTTTTTACTCTCTGTTTTCACTTGATCTTCATTCATTTTTACGTTCTGAAAATACAAAACAAAAATGTAGTTATACACAACTTTAATGTTCACTAAAAAATAAAGATTTCATTTTATATGACATTGTATTGTGAATATTTATGTTTACTACTACTAAGCAAATACTTGCAATGTATCAAGTATAAATTAACTTTACAGAAAAACTCAAATTGACAAACTGTAGAATTACAGTGCCCCCCCCCCCCCAAAGTATTTAATGGAACTGTCTTTCTAATATTTTGGGGAGCTGCAGACCTTCAGCTGTGTTACAAGTTTTGTTTTAGACATGTGATCAATATATTATCATTTACACGTATTGCATGATTTTCTAGATTAACTCTAATTGCTATAATATGATGATAAACTTTCATTGCCATATTATGAGGAAAATGTTGTTTTTTTTTGGGGGGGGGGGGGGGTTATAGAAGTGCCGTTGAAAAAAGGTGCACTCAATATATTTCTAGCCATTATTTAAAGAAAAAAAATTCGCGCCGAGTGGTGATCGATCCCGGATCGTCGTGTCTGTAATCGAGAACGCTACCATTCAGCCATTCAGACTCCGGAGAAACATCGAGTTATATGTTGTATAGTACACTAAAAAAACTTTAAAACAAAACACTTGGCCGTTTTCCCGTCTATTAAGAAAATAATTATGGTTTATACAGGTTGATTTATTTACTAAATATATAGGAATATATATTTTCCATGTATATTGCGTCCTTCATTTTTATTTCTAAATATAGACGACTAACTCTTTGCCTACATGACATCTGCTA
Source organism: Magallana gigas (assembly GCF_902806645.1). Classification (NCBI taxonomy): domain Eukaryota; kingdom Metazoa; phylum Mollusca; class Bivalvia; order Ostreida; family Ostreidae; genus Magallana; species Magallana gigas. The sequence continues at coordinate 507,335 of NW_022994865.1, read as the reverse complement.
TACAGTATGCACTGTAATCGAATATTAATTGTTTTTAGACCAAATTTTCAGATTAATAACCATTCTTGTATGTTTTAATTACATGTCTATATAAGAACAGTCTTTAAGGCTGAATAACGTACACACGGATTGAACAATTCATTGGCCAATCTTCTCATCTATCAAATAGTATCATGCAGACGAACGTTGCGAACAATATTATTTATTCAAGAAAAAATCAACAGAAATCTACGTATTCAATAAAATTCATATACATACCTTCACAGTTCTTCTTTCTCCATTTTCTATAGGTTTTGTTCATCTTCCGTCCGTGTATTTTCAAGATTAATCACGCAAAGTAAAAGCCTCTGTTTGTTTACGTATGCAAATAAGCATGTATGGAATGTCGTGCATGCGCAAAATTTGGTGTAAAAATTGATCACATATACGTTTCATTAACAACACACTGTACCTTTTTATTTGTCAGATTTAAATGACAATGACATAATGTGTCTGATTCTTGTGTTTTTATATTTTTAAAACAAAAAGGTGTGAAAAAACGTGCAATACTGTCAAAAAATAAGTAAATCCGGATTGCTCCTCATCTTGTTTACATTTTAAATTTTCATCAAAAAATTTCACTTTGAATATCTTTTTTTATTGATACAATTTCATAATTTAAAAACATTTTTTAGATCAGAGGGTGTGCTGTTGTTGAAAAACACCACCAAAGAACGAAAATGCTGCGATTTTACCCCAAAACCGGCCCGGAACCGGTTTTGTCATTTACATATTTTTGCAAGCAGACGTTTTGGCGGGGAAATTCTGGCATGTCAAAATAGTATCAGGTCTAGACTAACACATAACACAAATTTTATATCATTTTGATCTAGTTTAATTTTTGAGATATCACAGGGCCATATATAGCTAAACATGGATTTAGATTTCTCAGCAGATATTCATTGCAGATGCTTGAAATTTTAACACACTATTTGTTTAGGCATGCCATATTGTGGGATATATTTCTGTACCAATCGGATGCCAGCTTTCTGTTAAATTTCGACTTTGCTTATTTTGCATATTCACATCAGAGCGGGGGTATCACTAGTGAGCATTGGCTCACAGATATCTTGTTTAATTTCTTGTTTTAGTAGAAAAAAAACCTCTGATATTGAATAAAAAGGTTTCATAAATTTATTTTCTGATCAATATTTGATGTACACTTTATACATTTATATGTATTTTAAATCAATGTTTACTTACCTCAACATAAGCATTTGCTGCTAAAGGTTCAATGGCCATCCCATGACGCATACTGAATGTTATGACTTTTCTTGACGTTCTAAGTTAATCTACAGGAGGTTCTTAATCTGAAATAAATTACATGTATTGTTTACTGTAAAAAGTAGTAGTAGACTTTGTCAAAAAAATATTTTTTTTTTTTTTTTTTGATTACAGATTCAACTACAATACTCAATTCATATTATATTTATATGTGTCAAGTAAGATGGTTAAATTCCAACATGAACACGTAAATGCAAATGTTACCCATATGTCTTCGCACAATATCCCCTACAATAGATGATGTAATTCTGTCTTGTCTTATCTTGTGTCATCTAGGTTCCTGAGCCTGAAGCCGAGTCATTTGTTCTATTTCTGTGGCCTGCTCCTCAGTAATAATCAGGGAGTCACATTTCACAGACTTTGAGCGATTCAGGAGAACAGCTAATTTGTTTGTCATAAATGTCTGTGCAGGCAGATTTGGAAAGGCATCACAATCTAGAATGTTTAAGATGTATTCACTGTTGGCTTTCTGCTATACTCCTACTGGTGAGCCTCATGAAAAGTTGCCAAACTTGGTAGCTAATTCCTTGTCTGGTCCTCAGGATTAACAACAGACAAGACCAAACCAGCTAGTTCAAGGCCAAGGTATTCTCCTTGTGTGTCTACGAACGACAAACCCTGGTTCAATGAAATAGAGATTATATTAAAGAGATAATATTATAGCATTACGTACATTTAGTGTTTGCCAGAATTATCAAAACCACTTGTAGATTGCCGTTTATTACAAGAACGTTTTTATTCAATTGTATAATTTTGGAAGGATGTTTATGAAATAATGATTGTATTATTCAAAAGTGTTACGAAGAAATGAACATTAACTGCGAATTATTTCATGACCTTTGCCCAAATAAATATGCTTTCCATGTTTCTAGTTAATACCAATATCAAAACAACAGACAATACATTGATTGCGCCCATGAGAAAAGGCCCTTATGGCATTTTTTTTCCCACAATTCCAGATTTTTATGGATTTATACTTATATATGTCAGAAGATTAAAGTTATGAAGTTTCACGAAGATCCAATGACTATTAATATCTTTATTTGACATTTAAAGTTAAGGATTTTTTTTTACCTATAACGTTGTTCACCTTGCGACGCTACGTTAAGATTTTATCAAAATCATATTTATGTTAGGTACATATATAAAGCCCCATTGTTCTATTTGTTATGATGTTTGCTCTTGAAGATATCATTAATAAATTCTTATTAGATAACTTATTAATAACTTTTAATAATAATGCATATATATCAATACATAATTTTTATTTCATATAATCTGGGGCGGCTACGTGCACGTGCACATTGAAAATGTAACTGTCACGAAAACTATGAAGTCTTTTTAACGCATTTTCATTTTTTCTGAATAAAGCACATCTTAGTCTAGCAAAGAACAGATTTTATAAACTACATGTGCAATTCAAAGAATGATTTTAAAATTATTCATTATCAATAACTAAGTACAATAAACGTGGCATTTTAAAAATGTATTGTGCCAATATATGCGCATTGGATTCCTGTTCATGCTATATGAAAAAATAAACTTTGCCAAAAGTCGATCTTTATTTTTCTCATTCTGCTTCAACTTTTTTATTCTTCTGTACAAATACACATGATTGTCACTTTGGTGATTTCATATCAATGGTTATCGTATTTTACTTTGATACGTTTTTAATTCGTCATAGCATGGCTTGCTTGATTCTATGTTGCTTTAACAATTTTTTAGTCCGTAATAATTTAAATTACTATCTTTCGTTTTTACTGATCTCGTTCCTTAGTACATTCTTATACCTAATGTGTTTTAATCAAAAACGTAAATTCTGCAATCAAATTGTTTAAATGAAAAGCTGCATTTTTTAAGCTAAGCGGTAGTGTGTTTGCCCCCCCCCCCCCCCGTTCCGGTTTATGAAATGCGCACAAGCTTAGTAAGATTGCGGGATGTTTCGTAGAAAGGCAATTCGAGCCGATTATTTTGCTCCTACGTGTATCAATAAAAGATACAATGAGTTCACCAAGTTCTAAAATGTATCTATCCATATAATAATAATAATCATTTTCGCAAGCTTGGCATGGATCTCGAGAGTTTAAACCTACAAAACTAAATGGGAACTACATCTTGATAGAAAACATGATAATGTGCTATACAGATATATACATGTTCATTTCGATAAATTCGTAAATGTGTTTGAATGAAAATTGAAGTTAAAAAAATTAATATTTATTAAGTTACAATCTGAATGAGATATACTTTATTTTGAATTCAACCTGTGTTTTATTATCCCATGCTTATTGCCATAAATAAAACTCTTAACGTGTTTAATGTTGTTTACTTTCTATGTAACGTTGCCGACATTGTAGATGTTTTTGTTTTGTGTGAAATTGCAAGAATGTTAAATCATGGAAATAACGAGCACCAATAATTTCATAAAGTTAGCTGACAACAGTTTATTGCATGTCTGAAAAATTAAAGCGTTGTGGAATAAAAAAAAAAGGTGTCCCATTTAATGGGAGTGATATGGAAATGAAAACGTGCAAAAGGTATCAAATCGTGACCCTTGATTTATTTACCCCTCCACTCGACATTTCTTTTACTGAAATCTCAATACAAGCACTATCTAAGCTTTACACTTTCTTCTCTCGTAGCATTTTCTTAATGTTTTTGAAGCACCCACTATTTTTGTCAAGGCCAAATTGATCATTGAATAGATTATCAAGTTCCTGAAGCCATAAATTATAATGTGATTTTGTCAAAGAATAAAATCGGGCACAAGTTAGATACTCCTAGGTTTAATGGAAACTATAGTTTGCGTCTAAATTCAATTAGAATGTAATGACTCAAAACGTGTACACATGTTAATACAATGAGTTGGCTCATTTGTATCAAAGGTTATTTGTCGACACGTGAACAAATACACACGTGAATACAATGAGTTAGCTCATTTGTTAACATGGGGTACTGTAGAATCATTAGAATAAGTGGTGACTCAATTTTCGTAGAATTCGTACGTAGCCCGCCCCCACGAATTTAAATCCTCAACGAAAACAATTTAAGAAAGAGTTATCTTTGTCACTGAAACAGTTACAGACGCATCTACGAAAAAATCACAATCCGCGAAAATTGGCCCCAACGAATTTAAATGATTCCACAGTATTTGTCGACACATGAATAATTTAGCGCTTGTATATACGTAGCTCAATGCCACGGAGTTTTTAAATAAGCAGCACACTAACTTATTTTTATTATAAAAACCTTCCTTAATGTTGTTGGGCGTTCTTTAATATTACTAGTATCTTATCTGCCGGAATGCATCTACATGTGATATAAAACAAACTGCACAGGTTATATTCTTACTGCTATTTACATATTATATTAGATGTTGTACGCACAATTTACATGTATTTACCCTTCGTCAATTAGGAATTTTTTTCCGAAGAAGTGGGTCAATACCCCTCCCCCAAAAGTGTATATTTATATAATTAAAAATCAGGCTCCATAAACTTTTGTACAACTAATTTAAATTAAAAAAAAATTAAAATCTAATCATTTATAAATACTTACTGTTAATTTTTTTGCACGAACTTGTAATCAATGCTAGCTTTAAATAATCTAAATCAGTACATGTACATCGATAAGCCTGCATACGCAATTAAACTATTAGATCACTAATAGGTTTTGTAAACTTAATTTCAAAAGTGAATTTGGCTTTTAAAAATACTTTTAATATTTTATCATCAATTGTTACAACAAACATGTACGCTGTTTTAAACATATTATGATAACACAGAGAAAGTAGCCGATTATATGTTTTTCTATTCTTTACAATTTTGTAGTACTAAAACTAATGAGTTGAAAAAAAAATATTTTATTTCAATTTTTATTCTGAATGATCGGATCGGCACTTTATAAGCATCTATTAAATAATTCTTCTATTTTGTTTAAATATATTACTAACCGACCTCAGGAGAAACAGAATGGAGCAAAAATAAGGCGGTGCTTATACTGTATAAATTCGTGTATTTGCAACACTTTAATGACAATCGTAAAGCTAACTTGCATTTGGTTTTGCGCTTTAATCTGTATGCACCACATTTTGTAGTTATATGTAAACATTTTCTTTATTTATGAAATTCAGTTAAAACAATTTTCCGAGTGTATATCTAATCCTTATGAAATTGATGCAATGAAAAAAGTCTGGAATAATAGACGGATTTAAAAAAAACAAAAAAAAAACTAATGACATGCCATGAATAATTACTTCTAAATATTCTAACTTGAATAACTGTTAGTTACATCCAAAAAAATTATGAAGCTAAAGTGAAAGGTTATTATTCATACTAAGAATTTAGTTTCATAATGAATTCATCAAATTTCATTTATTATTATCTATCTAAAAAATCAACAAAATATCATAACTAAAAATCTTCCAATTTGGAATAATATCAAGCTATATCAAATGATAAACGACTGGATCTACATGTAGTATCAACCTATAAATTAAACACATTTTTAATAAAAATTCATTCACTAGTATCTTTAAATTAGATTAAATTAACACTAATAAATATTGAAAAGATAAAATAAACATTTTTTTTATAATCTATTTCCCCGTGCTGAACCTCATGGTATTTTCTACACAAGTGGATTATCTTTCTTGTTTTTCGACGTGATAATATATCAACGCCTTTATAAATATTGTCCTTGATTAAAGTATTTATCGTGTGATAAAAAGGCTATGGGTTTCATCCAGATTGTTAAGCTTGTTTTTGGACCCGAATCGTCAGAGATTCAGAGGCTTTAGAAGAAAATGGTAGACCTACATGAAGTTAAAGTCGGCCGCGCGAGTAAACAGATACTGACGGGCGGATCAACAAGTTATAATTGGTAGCGAAAAAGCAGTCGCGAATATAATGATTTCTAATTTACTGGTAATTTTAAAATTAATTTATATCCAAAACATTCAATATCATATTTAGTACCGCAATGTAAATTGTTCCGGAATGTAAATTGTTCAATCGTGTTATTTTCACTGTACAATTTTTTTATGCCGATGATCAAGAGTTGTCTTTTGTTCGTATCAAACAAGCACGGAATCAACATTTGATCGTGAGTTATGAGTAAAATATTAAAAAAATATAAATATGTTCATTTTATGTATTATAAAAGATACTGCATTATAGGACCTTTAATTAAGACAATTGCTCATATACAAAGTAACAATTAAAAATTACAGCGTCGCTGTTTTATACCTTGCTCTCAGACGAATTTTTGTTTCATTTAAGGTATATCACTCCTCATGTTTTGATTTCATTGCGCAGATGTTCATTATATTTTAAATGAATATGATTTTATTAATTCAAACCTCACAAAAAGATCATCATTTCATAATTACACAACATTCGAAAAGAAAATCCATTTGAATTCAAGAAACGAACAAGTTTTGGGGGGAACTATTTTCTTGTGCGGAAGGTTTTTTAGTCGAAAATGACAGAAACAAGCAATTTTATGAATTTTCAATATACTTTTCTTTTTATTATACTTTATTCATTATTCTCATTTTTAACATTTGATAGGTTTGTGACATGTTCTATAGGTTCTCTATGACTTGTACTAAACTAAATTTTGAGAGAATGATAGACGTTTAGCATAAAATCATGCAAATATATATAGAAAATGTCTGAATTTTTTTAAGCCAAATTTTGCAATAATTTTACCTTTGAAGCCATGTATCTTAAATGTGAAATCACTGACCCCCATGTTTTATTATGTCAAAATGATACTGAATACATATGTAGGCAAACTGGATTAATCTTCTAAAATTCTTGATATTCAAAATGTTTTTATTTCAAATCAAATTGTAACTATTATAAAAATTGTCTATTTTAAGTGCAAAAAGGTCATACAAACATTTATGCAGCTTCATGCAAATTTTCTTTCGTAATCCCTCTATTCAGTGTGACCATTGTACATAATTAAAAACAACATTTTAAGAAAAGAGTTTGCTTAATCAAAAATTCTGACAACAAATCCTAATCAGGCTGAAATCGCATTTTAGGTGCAAAAAAGTCAAATTTAATTGACCATAACTCAGAGGGATGAACACTGACCTCCCATTATCTTTGTATTATTTAAGTGTGTTTTGTCTACAGATTTCAATAGAATACTTCTCAAGAAATTCTTGATACAAGAACATTGAGGAGTGGGATACCTTTACTAACGTCATTTCTTTATGACGTTATTTCTTTGTTTTATACAAAACGTCATACGGACCCTTTTCTCATGGGCGCAATCTTTTTAATTATGATTCAGATATTAACCCAGATGTACATACAAAACTAAATAGACTTTTGTTTGTTTGGCGTAGTTGTCATGGCCGTTTAATCAAATGTGCAAAAATTAGATACGTACATGAATATCAGATAGATATCAGTCAGATATATAGTACATGTGCATTAGATAGATTTCAAACATGTACATTGAACTCGACATGCGCCGTTCAAACAATATATAATATATGGCAGCATATATCAAATAGATATATGTAATATACAATATTAGAAATACTTTCTTGACAGGAGGAGCCTGGAAAAAACAGTGCCCCACGGAGACAGTATTCTTATCAAAATTATGCACTTTGTTGCTGAGTCCTTGAATACAGGTGAACTGCAAAACCATTCTTTGTCCATATTCACTTTCCAGCACATCTTTTTTCTATACTTCATGGCCATGACGCTGCAAAAGAAAACCCGAAAAAGCTATTCACAATTTACAATTGTACAAAATAATACCTATGCAACTATTCACAAGTAGTTTAAATGGAAATGTATAATAAATTATAACCATGCAACTTATTTCTAAATAATGGGTTTGGGTGGGAGAGGATTTTTTGTGACCGACTCAGGGAACAGTTGAATATAAAAGGAAGAGCTTAACGCGCACACGCTCCAAGACCAGGAAGTGTGGAGTTACTGCCCCTGAATTAACATTACTAGAGTTATAGTTCTTGCCCAAACAATATGCTTAACTGCATGGAATAACAGGGTTTATCCATATTTGATAAACCCAATTAAAAAAACTGGGCTTTTGGTGTAATTTTAAAAAAAAAATGAAATTGAGTGCGATAAAGTTTGGAATAAACAGACAATTGATTCACTTACTTTAAAAGTCATAAATCAACGAATCGCAGACCTGGCTAAACAAGATATTTTTGGTAAAATAGTAAATTTGCAGAAATGTCATTTTTATAAATATTACGTGGATGGATTTTATATTCAATGTTACCATAGAAAGTCAGTTCCTGTTAAATTCCAATACTATATATCAAAATTAGGATTGTCCTCTCATCGTTTAGCCATCGAATTTAGAAGGTACAATAATACACACAGAACCCAAAGGAACTGCTTTTCATGAAAAAACTATATTGTAGATGAATTCCATTTTATTTAAGTATGTCCAGCATATATTGTATAGCATAAAAATATATCAAAAAGTATTTTTATGATAAACCATCGATGTTTAAGCTGTTGCAGTTGTTAAATAACGATCAATTTTAAAGATATGTGTAACCTTGGCAAATATCTTTACTATTATAGTACGAAAGTACGATATCTGCAATTAACTTTGTTGTTCTTTTGATTCTTTTCCCCTTTACTTAATATGTAATTTTTCATATTGATGTATGTACTAGGGTCTCCTGCAAAACACCCACTCATGTTTAATTTGTATTATCTGATGAGCTGCAAAGCTTAAAGAGATAAAGAATGAATGAATTGTCAATGGTTTCTAGGTTATTGCACAGTTCTCTTAATGGAAGCTCACCATAATTACTGCGTATGGCGTATGGGGTTGTATAGTGTTGAATAGATCCCATGCATGTGTTTATCTTTGTGAGTTTCTGGAATCATAACCAACCACAGTCATGATGCTTCACCAGTTTTTCCGCTCTTGGAATATGCCAGGTTTGGGGAAGTGAAGTTTTAGCAATATCTGTATGAATAGTTTTTATGTTTTATGTTTTCATGTCTGAAGAGTATATAGTAATCCTTGTAATATAGCCACACAGTCCTGATGATCCAATTGCACATGGACATTTGCTGGCATCTCTCAAATAATGTGGTCCCTCCTTGAAAACTATCTGTGATAAATAAAGCAATTTGTTACCTTTTGTTGAGTATACTATTTAGATAAACCTAAATAAGTGTGGGATATACATGAACCAAGGGCATTAGACAATCTCGAAAGTAGAACCTATGAATGGCTTAGAATATGCACCTGATACATTACGAACATATTGGAATATTTTTTTTTCTTCTGCCATCTTAAATGAAACTACTATGCACATTCAATTACTAATATAACATAAAATGATATTGTGTGTTCAATACTACCTCAATAGTTTGTGGGGGCTTCATTTTCTTTCTGGAATCTGTATGCATGTCCCTTAACAAAGCATCCATCATCCAGCAAATGCACTATTCAACATACTATGAAGATTCAAATTGTAAACATTACAATATTGAGTTTTAATAAATCAGACATTAAGCAACAATAAATAAAGGTAAATCATTTAAATTTAAATGTGCTTTATATTCATTTAAGATGCAGAATAATTCTTATATATGCATGCACAATATATGCATCCTCGCTACATGTAATTATGTTGATGTTAATGTGGCAGCTTTCTGCGTGTTATGATTTATAATGATTTTTAACAATTTACAATTATACTGCATTTCACATGTGACAAAAAAAATTAAAAAGTACCGTTGATATGTATGAACTGCATGTTATTAGATCGTCAACGTTTATTAGGCTACTTTTTTTACTCAAAGTGGACCCGCCCACTTTATGAGAAATAAATCGTACTTCTGATGTCGGCAATGTATTTTGCACTGAAATATTTGTATCCTTTGCACAATTCTTTTGTTCCTAGACTCGCGGATGATTTCTTGATTGTCGCCTCTACAAATCAAAACGTCATTGGAAGAACAACTGTCAAGTCGCAAGTCAAGTTTACAGATGCTATCGTACTCTGCGCCATGACTGCAATCCTCGATATGACGTTAGCTTCTTTTTCAATGCGAATTGAATATTTATGATTATCTCATTAAAAATGGAGTTTGGTGCTGTAACGTGTTTTACCTAAACAAAATATCGGGTTCTTTTTAAGGGATATAAATATATTAATTTTACTTCTACTCTTCCTGAGTACAATAATTAAACTTGATTTACAATTGATTGGAGGTGTATTTAAATCACTTATTATTGTTTAACTGGGATACTTATCCCCGCGTGCCTTGGTAAAGGGTTCTTAATATTACAGGAAGTCAGGCGCCTCAGTCATATAGACTTACTACATCCCGACAACCAATTAAGATTCCAATTCCAATTACCGCTGAGGAGTTTTCCTTCCCCTAGTCTGTCTACTTACAACCTCACAAATTACTTCTATCAGGTTTCTATTACCTTCCAGGTCTTGCGGGTTCTTCTGAGAGCTGTGCGTTTCAGACCTACTCTGCCTATTCTGCTAGATGTGTCTGCTTATATACCCTTTGGAGAGTTTACTTCCAAGGGGGCACCAGGTCATTCCATTTCAATGGGTGTACTCTATTACGTGTACGGGTGTGCTTTATTACTTAAACTTCATGGGTGTGTTTCTCTGCTTGTCACTACTCCTATTCCGTTTCACTGCTATTAAATATAAAGTTAACTAAGATCAAAGACGATGACAGAGTCTATATCAAACTATTTAACAAAGGTTATAGTGAGTTTATAAAAGTTTTTTTATTTTCCCTGCGTCCTTTTGGGTTGTTCGTATAAAGTTTATGAAACCGAAAAACTCAAAATTGTCCGTAGCCACAAATATCAAGAAGTTCGCTAATTTTAATTTTTAGACGGGGTCACGTGACCCCGTGAACCCGTCTATTAGTTTACTGTCAGTCGAAGTCTCAAACCGGAAGGCACGCGTAGAACACATGAATTGAGTCTACGCGTAAGAAAATAGTACAGAAACTTTTTATGCATTTCAGTAAATATATATTATAAAAACACGCATTCAATTATTTTAAGTTCTCTATGTATAAACAAAATTCTATAAAGAAAATAAACAAATAGCTTTATTGATCAAAATATTCTTCTTGGTTTCAATAGTTGTAGTGATTTGTGGAATGAGTTACGTAACTGAATGCACAACGCCGTCGACGATTCAGTTGGTGAACAAGTTCATTAATCAATAGAAGAGGTTGAAGGTTGAATCGAAAGGAAAGTTCCCAAACGCAATGTGCCAGTTTTGAAAAGTTGTGAATTTTATTTTAACAATCTATCACCTGAAAAATATTGAACTTCATGCGCGAGCCGAGGTCAAAATCTGGATGGGTTATACACAGATGTCTTGCATATTATGTAGGTGTTCCATTGGCTTCCAGTCTACTTGCGGTGTGACTGCTGTTCATCTCTAAAGAAATTTTGTACATCGAAAATAAAAACAAGTCTGAATTTGCCTTCTCGTTCATTGACTCTTAAGTTAATTAAACTGAAATTAGATTTTGAACAATGCATTGTAAGCAAAATCTATGTAGAATATACATTTGGGGTGACCAATAGATCAAATAATATATACAATCTTATCGATTGTAGAATCAAGTTAAATGTTAATGTTTATGTTGTCCGGCTTAGTTGGAATATACATGTACAATCATGTAATTTTTATAAATGTTATTAGACATAGGTTTACACTTTTTTCTATACTTTATAACGGACAAAACCAGTCATATTCATAATTTAAAAGAATTCTTCATCAATATTTTAATGTCTCTCATCAGAAAATCAGTTGATCTTTCTCCCATCGGTAAATATCTCGCACTAATATAAGACCTACATGTATGAATTGAGAGATAATGCATGATTGTTATGTTTTAAATTTATAATTTACCGTGTGGTAGTGCATGTAAATAAAAAAAAAACTTATCTCACTTTTAAGAAGATAAAAACTACAAGTTTTTATCGTAGTTTTAAATTCTGATTTACAAATCCTTTATTGTAGCTCTTCGAAATAATTGAACTTCGAAACTTTCGAAATTAAGTTCATTTTTTTCCTAGACACGCATGAAAATGTGCGCGTAATAGACAAGAGTGTATTGAACGGACACAGATCCCTGAAATGGCAATGTCCTACAACATTTGTTAATTTTGCTGTTAAAAGCGTTAACTTTGCAAATATTAGAAATTTTAAAATCAAACAATTCTTCATTAATAGCTTAAATTAACAATTTACAATTATCATACAATAATTATTGCTTTATCAATTGTCAGTAAAACATATTACCGACATGTGAATATTTTTTCCTAGACATGAAACCAACTCTCCTTCATTAGCACTCAGTAACTGATCTGGACATTTTCCTTATTTTTTTTCTAACCAGTCATTTAACTGACTTATCTCTGTTCATTTATCAGGTAATGTCTTTAATATTATGTTGCTTTATTTTATAACGACATATATAACAGCAAAATCAGGAAAGGTCTACCCAAAAATATAACGTGATGCATTCACTTTTGTTCTCCATGTTCTAGTTTTATCGATTTAAAAAGGAGTTGACTAAATTTTGAGTATGATTTTTAATAAAAAGGAACTCTTGTATCGTAATTCGCGTAGATGATGCACGGGTTTACACAAAAAAGTAGTAAGTGGCGAACGAATGTATTTTTACCTATTAATTTTATATAAATCGCTGCAAGAAAATTGTGACAGATAAGTCGGTTTAAAAAATCAAAATGGCTACCGTGGCGAACGTTTTTATTGTTTTTGTACTTGGAAGTCTTATTGTAAAAAGAAATATTTCTAACGTCAGGTGCCTGTGTTTGTTACGGTATACAAATGTTAACTTTGTTCGGTAATTCAGCAGTTTGAGAGTTTTCGGATTTTTCATAAACCTTGTATAACAGAGACGTCCGACTTGTGGATTTTCCCTTGGATCACAAAATTAAATAAATCTAATAATTTAAATTATCTACCTTATTATATTTGTTTTGATTTTCCCGGTTAGTTGTAGTTTTTAAAAAGTTTCCCTGGGGTCTTATTTTACATAAAATACCGTTGTGTCAATTTTCTACAATTATGAAGAACAGTTCCGACGGGATTTAGTAAAATTTAAAAAGATATCAGGCAATTGCAAAAAGCCGAAATTTTACATACTAATTCAACTCATAATTTTTGGAACATATTCGAGGAAAATGTGGACAATAACTAATTAAACTTTCAAGACCCCGTCTTTCAGTACTCTCAGTACTTTGAATCTGTACTCGGGTTGATTGACGTGTTGTTTGTGTATGCGAATACGGGTGCGTACAGTTCTTCCAATTTCCAGATAAAAAAATCGTTGCCTTCGATCCGCTACACGCACTGCTATAAATAACATATTTAGAGACATGTTGGCATTGATAATAAAGTCCTTGTTCCGAACTTGAACGAACTCCCAACTTTAATAGCGAGCACAGCGTGAAGCGCCGCTCGCGTAGCGAGCTCCATAGACAACGTGTGCGAACGGAGGAATTCTAGCTGATATCTGCACATTGTTCAAAGAAAATTTTGTGGACCAGCGTGAAAAAGTTCTACATATCTTAATAGTCCTTTGCGGTACATAGCAACATGGAGGAACAGGAAGCGTTTCTACTGAAAATCCTTACCTCTATTAAATCGCATACATCATTTTCATTTAACAATAAAAAATCCTTTTAAAAACATTGAAGTACACAACAATATGCTTAGTACGTAAATAAACTGTACCTATCTGAACTTTTGCTGACATATGACGTCATTCCTTCCACGAATTTGTCCGACAATTAATGAAAACTGTCGAGCGCAAAAGAAAATTGAGTATGACGTCAAAGTGATCTCGCGTTTTAAATTCCTGCGATACATTTAGAGGTGGATCAAGCATGTGTACTGGATGTAACGTGTAGGAAGTACTCAGTATCAGTGTTAACGGTGACTTTTTGGCTGATGAGTTTTGTTTTGATAATTTTTTTGCTTAGTAAAAACACATGCAAGTTCCATGCTAAATTTATTATATTCATCCAATTATATATGCATACGTTTGATAGGTGACAAAAAATTATTAAAAAAGAAAAGTCCAATCATTATTAGATCTAAGTGCAGCCACGTCATTTTGTAATAAAAAAATTAAAGAAAAAAATTAAACTGTTAAAATATATACATGTATTTGTTATAGTTGCATATGTGCTCAAACCTTTCAATAATATTGGATATCACACACTAAAAAAGGGTGAGGGCACATGTCTACAACGTAATTATTAACGAGGCCGGGTCTAATTTTTTCTGCCCTAGATTTTTTAATGAAATTTTTTACACGAATTTCTACTGATATAATTATTATTTTTAGGGAAAAAAAATCAGACATTTACCACACCGTTTGTTCAAGGGGTCACCTCAAAGTTTGTTAATCTTTAACATAGGACCCTATGGGATTTTGCTTGAAACGATCAATTTTGCACATTTTTTTAAAACTTCTGTCCTAGGGATTTCTTTTTCTGTTCTACATATTAAGGTTATTGCTAAAAGGCATCAAATGGTCAAATAAAAAAACCTTTTACCTCCTGGTTTGATCCAGGGGTCTTATCAAAGTTGTTTTTTGTATGCCCAATTTCCCAGTTTGGCAGATAATGGCTATTTTTTTATTTGACAACGACGAAAATGGTGATCTTTATAGTATAATTAAAACATTCAGACCCATTTAAGTACTAAAAAAATATATAACATCGCATATTATGGATCATTAATATAAAATACATGGTAACTGTCTTGAAATATATGAATTAAGCTATATTTAGGCGGGTTAAGAAAACCTGACAGAGGGCTAGGCTTGCTGAACTCTCTTCACGTTTTCCAACCGAGCCCAAATATAGCTTATACTTCGAGACATTTATGTTTATTCCACAATATAATATCAATTTTACGCATCAATCGAGCTATTTTCAACAAATTTCGCTGAATATCTGCAGTTGAAACTATCACGCCATGGCGTCAACAAAGCTAAAAGATGACGTCACAATACAAATGAAACGCTGCGCGAAAGCGTGCGTACTCGTTCTGTACTCGGCCTCGTTAAATGTTAATGTATCTTCTTCTTTTTCAGAATACTAGGTAAGGCTCTTCAAAGAGTATTAACACGTATACAAAGAAAAAGTTGTATTAAAATAATTTGATACGACTGAAAAACATTGAATGCCAGCATAACTCCGTCACTACCCTAACTCCGTCACTTTCGGGAAACTCCTCGCCGTTTGAAACCAAGTACGATTATGACGTCATTTGTCAAAAATCTTTAATCAAATGTCAACAATTTGCAACGGTTAGATTTAAGAATATGTCAAAAAACAACAGAATTAAACCTTGTTCATTTTATGCACCATTATTTGTGTGAAATCAGCTAAAACTTTTTTACGGGTGCACTAAAATATCGATATTTCTGACATGCGGGCCCATTCGATCATTTACGGTGGTCAGCCATTTTAAGAGAGGTCAAGATGAAACATTTCACATGTAAAACATTTTTGATTAAGGTAATTAATACATATTTTTTAGACCGCATTAGCCTTTATGCACTACTCTTGATGATAACGTCAAATTGCTCATGCCGATACTTTTGCCTTATACAGGGTATAGCTATATCCGGTATATCGCTATTTAGAATATGCTACATTTCTTAAAATGTAATAAATAAATAATATAATAAGTAATATATCAATTAATGATATCAAAATATTTGAATTATATAAGGACATAAATCAAACGGCATCCATACATTTTGAAAAGGCCATTGTGAATGTTGTTACATGGACCCATTTTTAGCCGGGCTCTGCTGAAAGCAGAGTCCTGGCTGTAGGCAGGCAAATTGGCAATGTTACTATAAATAGCACAACTTCAAAAGTAAACAAAAAACCAAACAGCGTCAAAGTGTAAGCTTCCGCTATACTAAATAGTTACACAAAGAGCCACGTTTTGTCAAAAGTGTTAGCATTTTGTTTCTTTTTTTTAATTTCGTGAGAATTGTCTATCGTTTTTAAAAACCTATGCATTTTGGACACATCAAATGCGCATGAATTTCCTTGAACTACTTTGCTGCGCGTTGAAGAAATGGGTATTGAATATATAACGCTTGTTGCAAAATTCAAGGCAGCAACTGTTGAACTTTTTTCTACTAGACAGACATATTTTTATTTATAATGGTGTATATATTCGCAAGGCTTGCCGAGCGAATATAACCATTTCAACGAGTTGAATAAAGCAAATATAAAATCACACAATGATAGATGTTCTATTTATCTCATACAATTTGATTAATATTATGAAGCTTTTGAGACAGTCCCTTATATGACCCAAATTATTTTTTTTTTCAAAGATTAAAAACGGTGATGCAACGTTGTGTTATGCGGTTATTGTGACCTTGCGCAATATAATTTAGTACTTCATTTCTGAGATAAATCTAACTGTTTTAATATAAAGTTTCACTGAAATAAACCTTAAAATAATTTTTTAGCTCTAAATAATTTTTCTTAGAGCTTATTCATTTGATTAAATGGAAATACTGATCAGAAAACTTGAATAATGAAGTTTGGTGACATACACAAAGTTGCGAATGCTCGTTAGTTTGAATTGACTCGAACGAGGAACAGTTGTTGATGATTTATAAAACAAACACTAGCCTTATGAATCGAAATTGAAAATAGTGAATAAGGATACTTACTGGTGGTGGAATAAAAGTCTTATGAAACATTATTTTGGTAAGGTCTTGTATATAAACACAACCAGAGCACTCTTTCATTGCGTCGTCAGGATGAACTCCTTGATAGTTAACGTAATTTGCAGTTCAGTTTTATAAACTCCACAAAGCAAATTGAAAGTTGGAAGGGGGCTAAACTTATCAAAAATCTAGACAAAAAAGGAAAAAGGGTCTTGTGGTTACGGTTCTGTATAACTTTGCAAAGAAGTGTGGGGGCAACCCCCTCACCCCCCCCCCCCCCCCCCCCTCACAATAGCCCCCGGTTCCGACGTCTATGCTACGCAGTTATGTGTTTTCTTCCATATTTCTAATTTAAATCTTTGACAAAATCCATTTTAAATCAATTTTTGTAGAAGATATAGTTATGTTAAAAGTACTAGCAAATCTTCGAAATTAGGTCTCTGAAGCGTTGAAGCGAGGGGCTGTGTCAAAAATAGTTCGGACGGAAGTATTTGATAAAGCATCACCCGTTTGATATAGCAAAGGTTTATCACACGGGTAATATACACCACACGTATAAGATAAATATATATATATATATATATATATATATATATATATATTGGGTTCTTAATGAAATTTAAATAAATCCATCGAACCTGAGACGTGGAGTTTTCATTTATTTAAAGAAAACGCTACTACAGAAATGGAGCCCACGTTGAACCCTGTAAAAGGTCAACAATAGCGTATAAGCATTCATTATAACAATAAACATATTATATTAATACAATGACATTTTTATAGAATTATACATGAATTAATTTCTTTAAAAGTTGACAATATATAATGAGGAAATTATGCAAAAGAATCATAAGAGTTATTCCCCTTATATCAAAGTGATATAACGTATAAATTTATATAAGAACTTGATCGTTGATAAGTTCACGTACACAATTATAAATAATAATCATATGAGTTATACAGCTCTTATCCATAATAAATATAATACATATTTCTATACCAGGGATGGGGTCAATTACAATGGAAAGTAATTAATTAAATTACAATTACTTGCTTAAATTCTTCAATTGAATTACCATTACCATTACAAGAGTTTTCAAATGTAATTAATTAAATTACAATTACTTTGCAGATGTAATTAATTAAATTACAAATTACATTTTCATCAAAGTTTACTAAAACCATGATTCATATACCACACATAAACATTTAAGGAGGTATATCTATAATATGAATAAAATTTCCTCATAATCAAAATAATTTCACTGTTTGAGAATTTGCTAACTATTCTGATAATTAGTTACAATTTTTGGAAAGAAAAAATATAAATTTGGTTTTTATTGTTTTTTTTAAAACGCAGGTACTGGTAGTCACAATATAGAGTTGTGTCCCATACACCCTGATATTCAATAAACATTTAAAAGTCATATCCCTTAACCTACACCTACCATGTCAACTAAAGTATTTCTTGCATGCAAAACTATTATATGAAAACTTTCTCCTTTGCATTTTTTTTACACTATTTTTTTCCCTTGTAAATACAATGCCAAAGTACAGGTTAATCTCAGGAAGAGGGCAGACTTCAGTTGTTATCAAAACACAATTCACACCTGTTGTTCTCTACCTAATTATCAAAATGTTAGCAATAAGGGAACACACCCTGTGGACATGTTAGGCATCAAAAACTTAAACCCATTTGAAGCCATGCATTTTAGCTCTGTGTATTTTAGGCTATCAATTACAAAGCACAACTTGATAGTTTATATAATTTCTATAACACTGATTTTGTTTGTAAATTAAACAGTGATGTTTTAAACTTACTTAATGCTAATTGACACACTAATTATTCTAATAAGAAGAGAAAGAAGTATTTTTAAGAAAAAAGAGATCAAACAAATCATCAAATACATGTACTTAATTAAATTTTGGAAACTTATCATTTAATAAATATTGAATCACTGAAAAAATTCATTTTGAAAAATATTTAGTATCATAATGATATATATAATAATAGTTCAATACTTTTTAACTACTCTTCGAACTTGACCTAATGTACCATTGTGTGGGGAAAAATGGGTAGTGGACACCTTAATATTTATATGTCCATCAGTGTGTACCAGTCATTGAAAGTAATTGAAAAGTAATTGGAATTACATGCCTTTTTTGAAAGTAATTAATTAAATTACCATTACATGTAATTGAAAATGTGGCCAATTACACATTACTTCCAATTACATCAAAATTTGTAATTAATTACACTCAATTACCATTACAAATTACCATTACCCCATCCCTGTTCTATACATGTATACCTGATTATGGATCAGGGTTCCAATTAGGTGTATGGCCCGATTAATGGGTGAAAATACTGAATGGCCAATAGCCCTATTAATAAACATATAAAACCGATATACAAACTTCATATACATGTACTTTGATTCACTCACAACTTAATTTGATCACTACTAAGTGAAACTCAGTATATTGCATTTAAATTACATTAAAGGTAAAAAAAAACCAGATTAATTAATGGAAAATAAAGAATTAGTATGAAAAAGAAGTCAACTTACAGTCAATGTCCTGGAATCTTTCGTAATTAATTAATGTATATATATATATAAAGTCAAATAACCCAGGAACCAAGATTGACCTCACAACTGGCTGAAAATATTTCTCGCTCTGACTGACCAGTACCAAGAACTTGGCGGGAATCTCCCTCAACCAATGAAAATCAAGGATTTCAATAACTAGCCTCAGGACTTATATGAATAAGTAAAATAAAAAACCAAAACTATTGTATGCTTTTATTAATTACGGAAAGTCATCGCGGATATTCAAAAAACGTGAATTGTAGAAATTATTTGTTGCATTTGCTATTTAATCATTTAAATAGAAACAAATAAAAAAAAATTCTACCACACATATATATATATATATATATATATATATATATATATATATATATATATATATATATATATATATATATATAATCCAAAATGAGTGAAAGGTGATATCACATAGTATAAATAATCAAAAAAGAAAAAGAAAATGAACAGTTCCAAAGTTTCTATTCACTAGCGATTTCTGGATTAACATCCTTCTTCAGGTGAATGTATATGTATATATATATATATATATATATATATATATATATATATATATATATATATATATATATATATATATATATATATATATATATATATATATATACCTGATTTATGCATTTGGTAGACCGATTGTATTATTTTATCTTTATTAGGGAGACCAGTAGATTAGGGAGACATATTTTGGTCTCCGTATTATTTTGACCTTGTCTAAAATGTAATTGGCTTATCTTTAAATGAATGAACGGTGTGTCTTTGCCTAAAATGCATCAATGTGTCTATTATTTGACATCCAATAGTTGCCTTTTGTCTATATTTTTTCGTAAAAAGGAATTCAATCTGCCTCCATCGTATAATTAGCAATGACTATTTTTCTGCATTTAGGAGACCAACGAAAACTTGCAATATTGCAAAAAATCTAACATATATAATTTGTTTAGCCTTTAATTATTCTAAATGAACTTGTTTTCAAAATACTTTTTCACTTTTTATGTATAAAGCCTAACTAGAAAAAAAGTCGTTAATTTCTTGACCATGTTTGAACATTTGGCAAGTGCTCTCCGCCATTTGTTCCGAGTACTCTCGGAACGTCTCGGGTTAAAACAATGGACCTTTTAACGCCAGCGTGTTGCCTTTTAGGAATCAAAGCCATTTTATGGTAAGTACTTTTGATAATCCTACTACAATTGAACAAGGTAATGTTTTTATGAAGTTTTTTTTTTTAAATATTCAAATAAAATAGGGCGATAATGTGTGCAACTTGACTATTTTACACCAAATGTTGATTAATCTTCGAGGACATTCGAAACGAAGTTAACAATA
Source organism: Magallana gigas (assembly GCF_902806645.1). Lineage (NCBI taxonomy): Eukaryota > Metazoa > Mollusca > Bivalvia > Ostreida > Ostreidae > Magallana > Magallana gigas. The sequence goes on along the minus strand of NW_022994865.1, from coordinate 486,322 downwards.
AAAGCATGATTTTCATTTCCACTGTACGTTTGATGAAATATGTAATTCAAGGATTTATCAGTACCTTCTCCAGAGCAAAAGTCGTCCCCATTCCCAATTGGAAATAAGTTCACTTCAGCAGCTGTCCAAATTATGATCCCAATTAGTATAGGAGTATTTTTCCCCAACTGGTAAATAGTTCTTATGTTTATTTCTTATCAAAAAATACTTCGTAAAATAACCAGAATGTCCATAAATGTTCAGTATTAACAAATGATTAAACCCATTTAGCAAAACTGCAGTCATAAAAGTTTCCAAACACGCTGTAAACATCGCCAACTTTTAATCCGATTTTCCTCTGTTTTTCTAAAACATCGTTATTTTGTGGTATACAGTACAGTACTGTAAATGGTACATGGTTTTTTTTTTACACACACTAGACTGATATAAAAGTAAAAGGTAAATGTTATGAAATATTTCAAACAGAAAAATACATTCTCAATTTAAAAGGGGATGTTGATAAATTCTTAATAATGTAATACTTTTTATGACCAGTGTTGAAGGTGTTTATTTCAGGGAAAAAGACTTGTTCTAATAACTAAATATAGGAATATTATACATATATCTATATTGTGAAGTTAATTAGATTCTATTCAATTAAAGTCTAGCTCTTTGATTTTCCATTATGATAATAAATTCAGAAATCATGATGTGTGCAACATATGATTTCTCCCAACTGCATGAAATTGTCGATACAATTTTCCCAATTCCAAAAAAATTGGCATTTTCAAAATAAAAAAAGGCTGAAAAATCCCCATAATTATATAGCTAGTTTATTGAAAATGGACAGAAAAGTTAACCGAAGAATGTCGCTTTATGTAAATAGATCGACATGAAGAATTTTCTATATTACAGTTATATGTACCAGTAATATTGTTTTAAATTAATTATGTACGTAATGTAGATATATGTACATGTACCCCTTGTTACCTAAATGAATTAAAAGCAAATTAAGATCAGTTGCTCTTTTTCACTTGTATAGTGGAAAGATAGCCGACTATTCTATGTACGAATTGAGTTATTATAGGCAAGATAGTCAGGCCTCCATGTTTACAACCGGGATGCTCACCCCACATTTACAAAATTTGTGACCCACATTTACAAATGTGACATCATAGTATCACTCTCGTTTGGCTTTTCGGATATTATCAGGTTTGTAAAATTTTTGGCTTTTGATGATTAATAATAATGTAAACAATGTGTCTGCAGATTCCCGTTGGGCTGAGTGTGATCTGTTGACCAGGCAAAACATGTATGTCTTGATTACACAGCGTTGTGCACAATGTGCTCTCAAGAACATTCAATCCAGAAGCATGACCAATGTAGCAACACTTTTAAAACTACTTTTTGATACTTGTATTAATTTTAATGTTTATGCGCACCCGGGGCGCCCTTCCCCCTGTAATTGTTGATTTATTAGAATAACATGACATGTTTCATACATGATAGCATTAGAAATGGTCGATGGTTGTAAATATTTTGTTGTTTACCAATTTAATGTATGTTCTCACTAGAACATGCACATATGATATATGGTAGACTATTATCACATTCAACTCTTTCTCTCTCTCTCTCTCTCTCTCTCTCTCTCTCTCTCTCTCTCTCTCTCTCTCTCTCTCTCTCTCTCCAGCAGCGATTCATCTTATGACCTTTAAAAATCATGCACCTGCACTCTTGCGAGTATACAAAATGTTGTAAAATGTTCGTACTATATATTGTTCGTGCATTTCACTGCGATGATTTGGATCGCATTCAGTCGCGTCTGAATAGTGTACATGTCCACAATTTTTAAGGAGACTTGATGCAAGCACTAAAACGCATGCAACAAATGCGAGACCTCATGCAATATATGAGAGAGCTCGTGCGAATCTAAAACATTCCGATCGCAAAGAGTTGTAAAGTGCTCGTACGCCAATTGTGAATGGGGCTTAATGTAGATGTTTATGAATCCAAAAGTTTTCTTTGCATATAAACAATGCTTTCACACAGGTGCTTGTGGTTTTAATGTAGGTTTTGGAGTTATTAGCACAACCAGTCATGTCAGTGGAGATTTTCTCCTGCAGGAGAAACATTAAAAGGACAGGATGGGGAGGAGAGATTGAAGTCAAGCACAGAAAACAAAATATTTATCTATAAATATAATCACGTGAATGGAAAAGAACTTTTGTAATATGATTTATACATATTTACATGAAGCTGGAGGTATGTAGCTCCTGATGTGAAAAAAAAAATTGAAGCAACGTTTATCCAAATTTTTTTTTCAGACCAGGAGATACAGACCTGCAGCTAAATGTAATATTTTAACATTTATGTATGGCAGTAATGTTTTTAGAAATAACTATAAACAATTCTAATTAAGTCAAGCAAAAATACCAGTAATTATATGCTTCTTATTTAAGGTTTGATTTCTTTTTATGTACACTGTAGTATTGATGCTGTCAGGAGTGAACAACCATACATGTATCTGCCAGTTTGTAAATGATGGCAAGGACGATGCAAACTCCACCATAAACTCAGAGTGTTTAATGGAAGGGAATACCTATGATTGTTTGCTAAGAGAGACATTAATTGTGGTTGGGGAAGAGATACTTCATGTATATGACTATGGTTGTGATGGGAAAAGCTTGCGGTGGCGCAGCAAGGTAGGAAAATGGTTGGATTAATTATACACAAAAAATAATTATTAAGAGAGAGTTAAGTGATTTACAATCAGGCTTTGGATATCTTGTTATCTGGCTTTGGTTTTGTTTTTGCATTTTTTCGTACATTGATTTGTTTTAAACTAATCTAAAAAATAGGTTTTTCTCAAGAATTTAAAAAGTATCAGAATAGATAATTTATATGTTTTTATTGAAAAACAAGCCTAAAACTTCTGTTAATGTTGTTAAATAGGTTAAAAATCGTGATCAATTAATCAGCAGAATTGGTTGTCTCTTGCCATCTGATGATCGGTCAATAATCGAATCGGTAACAAATTATATTAAATTCAATAATATGGGGCACTAAATTTTATGCTATGTATAATCTAAAATATATAAGTGCTATTTTCACTTCCTTTTAAAAGCTTATAAGACTTTTGCTGTATTTTTATTAGGTAGAATGTTACACATCTTTTGAGATTGAAGAAAACCCCCAGCTCACAACAGTTTTCATTTCATTAAATACAGATTAGAAAACAAAATGATAGGTATAATATTAATGTAATAAACCCAGACTGAGTATAATTGATTATAAAATCTAAAATCGATTATGATAAATCAACAACCTTTTCAACTGATCATTGATTGAAATTCAATCATCGTGACAACACTAGCCCCTGTTCATGTACATGTTTTTACCGGTACTAGGTTTGATTGATTTCAGAAAAGGCTGTGATCCTTTTGATTTTGGTAATGGTTTTGTTAGGTTTTATTTCACTTTATTTTGTTTATAGTTGTTTGATTTTCTTTCAATTTTAACATTATATACGGTTCTTGTGCTGACCTGAATAGATTTATTTTGTTTTCATTATCAAGCACTATTAAATTAAAAGCTTGAAAGAGGTGTCCAGTTGTGCAGTGGACAATGCACCTGCTTATCACCACTGCGACCCAAGTTTAATCCCCATGATCGACAGTTGTTGTATATGATAGGGTACATTGGTCGCCTGCTTGGACACGTGGGTTTTCTCCAGTCACCCCAACTTCTTCCCACATCATGACCCACTCGCGCTAACATCCATGCCAACAAAAAGCTATAATTAATATAAGTCAGTGTGCATTGTGAATCTGTCACTAATGTGGAGAGTCTCCTTTGCAGAACAAAATTGTTTTTTGTTAGATAAATTACAAAATCTGTTTCTGTAGTAAATATGTATATTTTGCAAATTGTTTACAGAATGTACTTCTTGAAAAATATACATTTACATAGAATTATCAGATTTGGTAGGTTAGTTAATTTAAGCATCAATCTGAATTGGAATTCATTTTTCACTGAATATTGGTACAGTTTTGTTTTTGTACCATGGCTGAAAAGTTTGATTTAGTCAGTGGTCTGTTGTCTGATTTATAAAAAAGAAACATCAATTACCAAATGTGGTAAACTAATAATTGATGAATGTTTATGAAAGAAAATTTTCTATATTGTTTTAATTTCTTTCAGTTCCCTCTGATGTGGATTCTGACCCATTTAGTGTATCAAACTACTCGCCAAGTTCTGATTCTGAATCAGATGAAAATAAGAAGGTTTTGGGTAATGTTATTATTTAAAGAATAATTTTGCATCTGCAGTCCATTTTCACTTTGCAAAAAATACCTGAAAGAACAAGAGGCTGAGAGCCCAGTCATTTTAATTCAGACTAAAGTAAATCCATTTATATTAACTAGATATACTTTGAAATGTAGTTGTGTATAACAATCTACATGTTGATCTGGTCTCCCTAATGCTGTGATAATGCATTAGATTTACATGATATGAGTGGAATGTACTGGATGTAATATATTTGTAACAGTTATATTTATTTTGTTTAATCATTAGGAATAAAATTTGCAATGATTTAAAAAAGTAAACGTAGAAGCTTGTATTTACAATACAATATATTGGTATTTTTACAGAGTCCACCCCAAATTCATTGAGAGCTAGCCGCAACACAATGGAAAAACAGGGCATCTTGACCCTCAGAGAAAACAGTGAGCATTTTGAAGCAGGTAAATGAATTAAATTCAATGTTGCAATGTTATTATGTTTTTAAGCAAGAAACATTAATACAGTCAGTTGGGTAGCTAGACCTGAAACGAAGTGCATGCTTAAAATGGCAGGGGGTGTGGGGGCCACCATGAGGCCCCCAGTGGGTCCAGGACAAAGCCCAGGGGGCGAAAGCCCCTGGAAGCTCCTCATGGATTCTGACGATTTTTAACACCAAAAATTTAAGCAGAAATTGAAAGGAATGCTTACTATTTAAGCCTATTTTTAGGCAGTTAAAATTGTTTTGGCTATAGTTTAGGCATAAAATAAAATCACAAAACTTATTAAAAGTTAAAAGAAGAAATTCTTTTTGACATTTGCCTTTGACCCACTCAAAGCTTTTATTCTTAAGTTCATTTTCACATAGTTTATGGTAATGAATATCTCAATAAAGCTGTGATATTTTATCGGGGAAATTTAAAATGTGTAAAACTAAGTTCAACTGCAAAATAAATAGTTGCCTTTTTAGGTACATGCATTGTGTACTGTTTCTTTAATATGGTACTTTAAGACCATATTGTGTGGCTATATTTGGTGCTTAATACGTCTTTGTTTAGCATTGATTTCGGATAAAGTAGGACCGAGTGACGGAAACGGGCTGATGGAATAACTAAGTATGGACCTTAATACTTGAATTCTTTTTTTATATTTTTTTTTTCTTTATTTTTTTACTGATTTTTCCCCCAAATGATGTGCATGCTCAGGCATATAAGCATACATGGTAGCTATATTGTACGCCACTGACAGTGTACAATTTACTACTCAAGTCTAAGATTGCTCGTGATCTTGGGGCTTGGTCTCCCTAATGCTGTGATAATGCATTTGATTTCCATGATATGAGTGGAATGTAATGGATGTAATATATTTGTTATACTTATAAGTACATGTATAAGTCATTACGAATAAGTTTTGCAAAGAGATATAGAGAATAATACATACCCTTTTCCATATCACAGCTTGTATCAGCCCGAGACTTCAATATCAGCCCCGAGGGCCGAAGGCCCGAGGGTTGATATTGGTCGAGGGCTGATACAAGCTGTGATATGGAAAAGGGTATCTATTATTATATTTATTACATATTTAGTAATAACTTTTAAAAAGAAAACCCATCTACTTGAACAAATTGATTATTCATATCATTCGAAAAAAGTCTGTACATGTATTTAATAAAAAATATAAGTTCTTCTTGTTTTAACAAACATGAAGCTACAGAACGGAATTTCATCATGTTTTAAAAGTTCACTGCTTTAAAACATTTGCTAGCATTTGAAGTTTTCAACTGCACTTAAAAATGTCGACTGTAACTGAAAATGTTTTATTTTTCGTCTGTAAACATTGAAAAAATGCCGAAGCGAAAAAAGGCAGAGGAGTTCCGCAAGGGGTGTGATACGGATCCGTATCAGCCCTGCAGGGCTGATAACCTGTATCAGCCCCGGAGGCCGATACGGATTTTGTGATGTCATCTGTATCACATGTGCAAAAAACCTGTATTTATTACTAAGTATGTAATAAAAAGAAGTAAACTTAGAAGCATGTATTTATGATACAATATATTGGTACTTTTTTACAGAGCCCACCCCAGTTTCATTGAGATCTAGCTGCAACAGAATGGAAAAACAGGACAGCTTGACCCTAAGGTAAAGCAGTGAGCGGAGGTTGACAATGGTTTTCGAGGGGTGTCAATTTCAATAGATACCCTCCCAAACAGGCACTATTCATTTTATTTTACTGAATGTCTTATTTCTAAAGAAAATTTTACTGCTTTTATTTAGAAATGAAGTAAATTCTACGACAAACCATACGCTCATAATTTAAGCGCATGTAACAGTTCGTTGTGTTACCAATTGCCAAGTGTGTTGCTAACGCTGAGGGTAATAGAACGGATTACCAACTGCGTCTAAACCAATCAGATTTCAGTATTTAACATTTAACATGAAAGTATAATAAAATTGTTTGTCTGGTCTCCCTAATGCTGTGATAATGCATTAGATTTCCATGATATTAGTGGAATGTAATGGATGTAATATATTTGTTATATTTATTTTTATTAATCATTAGGAATAAACTTAGCAATGATATAAAGAAGTAAACTTAAAGACTTGAAATTGCAATACAATATATTGGTACTTTTTACAGAGTCCACCCCAAATTCATTGAGATCTAGCCGCAACACAATGGGAAAACGGGACATCTTGACCCACAGAGAAAACACTGAGTATTTTGAACAAGGTAAATGAATTAAACTAAATGTTGCAATGTTATTATGTGATCCTGGGGCTTGGTCTCCTTAATGCTGGGATAATGTATTTGATTTCCATGATATGAGTGGAATGTAATGGATGTACCGGTAATATATTTGTAATATTTATTTTAATTAGTCATAAGGAATAAAATTTGCAATGATTTAAAAAGTAAATGTTGAAGCTTGTATTTACAATACAATATATTAGTACTTTTATACAGAGTCCACCACAGATTTATTGAGAGCTAGCCGCAACGCAATGGAAAAACAGGACATCTTGAACCTCAGAGAAAACAGTGAGCATTTTGAACAATGTAAATGAATTAGAATCAAAGTTGCAACGTTATTATGTATAACAATTAACATGTTTGTCTGGTCTCCCTAATGCTGTGATAATGCATTTGATTTCCATGATATGAGTGGAATGTAATGGATGTAATAAATTCTCCTATATGTAATAATATTCCTAGATATAAATACACTGTGTTAGAGTAAAATCCCAAGAGATCCGAATATCAACATGGTGTGTAATTTTGAAGCGAGCAAAAAAGTGTTGAAGTCTTCAATAATATGAATTAAATATTTAGATGAAAAGTATTTACAGCCTCAGAATGGTTTGTTATGAATAATTTGACTGTTATTTTCAATACAACTTTTTCTCAAAAATCGATTCGGAGCGATTCTACAATTTTCTGCTACATTACGGGTATATGGGAGGCATTCCTGTCAGATTATTATAACTAAGCAGAGTGTAGTGAAATTAATAGCATTATTGTAGGCTTAAAGCTTGGTTATGTAATTGTAAACAATACGGTGCGTCGATGTAGTGAATGACCGATATCATATGCAATGTCAACCAGTGCACGCACAGGTCAAAGTCTAGTAAGAATAATTAATTTTGACTTGTGAAAGAAAGTAATCATTTTAAGATTGATAAAGCCACAAAAGGGGCAACTGTTTCTTTAAAAGATTTCTTGTTTTAAACTTTATTTATGCAATAACGATTCTTTGATCTTTTGCAGTTCCATACCATTGTTTTCCCTCTCTGAGTTCCTGTGATGAAAGAAGTCAACTTGATAGGTTTGTTTCAATCTATTTTGTGAATGTTTTTCTTGTTTGATAATAGGATAGTCATACATATGTAGCTGCAACAATGTAGCCCTCTCCGATTTTTTATAACTGATGTTTACTCCCCCCCCCCTCCCCCCCAAAAAAAACAAACAAAAAAAACAGGAGAGGGCTACATTATTGCAGCTAGGTGTTAGGCTTCTGGCTTTTGAATGACAATGTATAGATGGAGTTATTTCCTTGTGACTTGTGACAGAGGCTGTAGTGCACAATTCCATTTGACTTTCAAGAAATGTTCAGATAGTAATGAAAATGTAAAGTGTTTAATAACATTTGCTGAGTACCACTTTCAATACTGTAAAAGGGATTATTTACATGTAAGGGAAAATTTACACTTAAGCTTAAAACTGGGTAAAATACCCCCACATTTGCATATGGGCAGTGCTTTAGTGTGGTCACTGTGTATGTATTTCTTTTTTTTTTTTTCTTCATTAAATAATTTTTGTATTTGTATACATTTTTGAAATTTTATCTAAAAGGGTGAGTGTCGGAGTTACATGTGCACAATCCTAAAGGTCCAACTACAGCAACTGAATCACATGTGACTGAAGAAGATTTGATGTCCAAACCCTGCGAGAGTGGAAATGCAAATGCATCGGATGTTACACCACAAGGTGATCAGTCTTTTTTTTTTTTGTGTGAATCTGTGTGTGGTAGTGGTGGGGGGGGGGGGGGGGGGGGGTAATAGAAGTCATATTATTGAAATGATAAAAACTTTTCTCAATAATTTTCTTCTTTATTTAAGATGACAATGGTACATTGATTTGCATCGTTTAATAATTAAAACCCATCCATAATGTTTTCTCTTTTCATTACGTTTTATGCATGCCTGTCCTTAGTATTTGCAAAGTAAGATATTCATGATATTGTTATTACAGAGTGCTTCTTTGAGATCGAAGATGATAATGGAACTAAAGTTCTTGCAAGCCCAGTTGCAGCCAAGAAGACTAAAAGCAGCTCAGGTGATATATCTTTGTTGCTTGGTCTATCTATCCACAATTTGATGAATTAGCAATTTTTAGGTCACCTGAGTTTATTGCAATCCGTTTTCGTCCGTTATCGTGCATCGTGCCTTAACAATTTTACATTTTTAACTTCTTCTTAAAAACTACAGGGCTGATTATTACCATTTTTGATGTGAGGCATCTCTATGGTGAGAGGAATCTAAATTGTAAAATTCATGGCTCTACAACCCCGGGGCGCCACATGTGGGGCCAAATTTGCAAAAAAAGAGCAACATTTTAAAAAATATTCTTCTCTATTCCCACACATGTTAGGAAAAAACTGGTTGCATAGTTATAATGTCCATGAAGCCCTCTACATAAATTGTGAAATTCATGGCCCCTGGGTCAGGGGTTCAGGCTCTAGAATGGGGCCAGTATGGCCATATAGTATTTGTGTATTTAATCTTAGAAAATCTTCTTCTCTACCCCATATATATTTGTTAAAACTAAATGCATGATTATGATGTCCATATTGTGAAATTCATGACCCCTGGGTCAGGGGTTCAGGCTCTAGGGTGGGGCCAATATGGCCATATAGTAAAAATGTATTAAATCTTAGAAAATCTTCTTTTCTACTCCCATATAAATATATATATATATATCTGGTTATAAAGTCCATGAAGCCCTCTACCAAAATTGTGAAATTTATGACCCCCGGGTCAGGGGTTCAGGCTCTAGGGTGGGGCCAATATGGCCATATAGTAAAATGTTTTAAATCTTAAAAAATCTTCTTCTCTACTCCCACACATGTGGGCAAAAAACTGAATACATGGTTACGATGTCCACTAACTCCTCTACCTAAATTGTAAAATTCATGGCCCCTGGGTCAGGGGTTCAGGACATGAGGGGGGAGGCAATATAGTGTTAATGCATATAATGTTATAACATTTTCTTCTCTATTCTCACACATCTGTATAAAAAACTGACCTATAATTATGTTTACCAGGAAGTCCTCTACTGAAATTTTAATTTTCATGTCCCCTGGAGTATGGGTTTTAACTCTAGGGCAGGGCCAAAATGGATGTAAAGGTGTTATTGCATATAATGTTAAAAAATTATCCTTTTTACTCCCACACACCTGAAAGGAAACTGAATTCATGATTTTGTAGACCCGATCTTTTAAGTTTTTTGCCAAAATTGTAGGGTTTCACAGTTCTTTTTGAAAGATTTCAGGCAGGGAGGTGGCCGTCATTACTAATTTATAATTTTTCTACTCCAGAATAAAACCTAATTAATTAAATGCATATATGAGACTCCTCGACAAGTTTGTGTATGGGTTATATGCTACTCAGGTGACCGTTACAGGAATAGAAACAAATTTCTCATGGAGATTTATAATGTGAAATGTTTACATCTTTTCACCATTCGGAACCCACTTGAAATACCTCATACAATTTTTCAATTATGTCATCCAGGCTATTTCATGGCCGATGCCATGCAAAATCCCTATAGGCTTTCTATTTTGGGTTGTTTATTGAAGCCTAAAGCGGTAGAGGGGGCATTTCAAAACAGATAATCTTTACATATAAGTGGATGAATGTAGTTCGAGCATGAATGTATTTATGAAAATCAAAATATTCAGCAAGAAGTAGTGGAAGCAAAAACCATACAGAGTATGGTATGCCTTGAATCTATACATAGGTATTATCCTTTTTACATGAATATGTAACAATATAATAATTCTGATTGTTCATATTATTTTTAAAATCTTTTCAAGGTAAAAGAGGAATCCAGGAGTTTTTGGAAAAACATGAAATGTATTCATTGGAACGGCTTGATGAGAGGACCAAATTTTTGAAGATTAGATCTAAAATCTTCAACGAGAGAAAAACAACAAGACTTAGGACATTTAAAAAATTAAATGAAATGAAATCAATAAAAAAGCAAACATGAATCTCATCATTTTACATATAATGTAACTGTAATGTAACAACAAGACGTAGGGCATGTATGATAATTTATTTTTAGCTCACCGAGACGAAGTTCGGTTGGCGTCCGGACCTGATAAAAGTTTTTGTTGCAGGTCCTTTATCTTAGTTATTTCTTGTCCTATCTTCACCAAACTTGCATGGATGATGCATCTGGACCTTTTTATGAACTTGAAAAACTTGGATGCTGAATCTGGGCAATGAATTTTAGATGCTGGAGGTTAAGGTTTTTGGAACAGGTTAAAGTTTTTGGTGCAGGTGGCCTTTGATAGCAATTTCTAAATTACTACTGATCCAAACTTGCATGGATGATGCATCTTAAGATACTGATGCACCTGAAAGGCTTGTATGCTGAATCTTAGCCATAGGTTTCGGATGCTGGATGAGGTTATGTTTTTTGGAACAGGTCATATATTAAATTTATTTCGTACTATTTCAAACTTGCATAGTTGATTTAACTATAATATAAATGAATTGCAAAGGTAGCTTCAGATGCAGAGCCTGATCTTCATAATCAAGGATGCTAAAAATATATCTTAGTAATGACTGGTCCTAACTTAACCAAACTTGAATTGATGATGCGTCTTATGATACTGATGCATCTGGCAGGCTTGAATGCCGAATCTGAGTCATACATGTAGGTTTTGGATGCTGGATGAGGTTTAGTTATTTTGGAACAGGTCACATGATTTATAGACAATAGCTTGCATAGTTAATCTAACTATAATATAAATGAATCATAGAGGTTGCTTCAGTTTCAGATCCTGATCTCTATTATCAAGGATGTTTAAAAAGAATATCCTACCTCACTCTAACCTGATTGATAGATGTGTTTGTTGTTAAATGATATAACATGATTCATATGATATAGTATTGTCAGATTTGATACACTATTGTTTTATATGATACAATGTTATATCATATATTATATTATAAAAAGTTAGTAGGATATTGTATCAATATTTTTGTGCATTATGATATGATATTGTATCATTATATTGTAATGTAAAGTATTTTTTATTATAATGCAATGTTGTAGAAAATGATAATGTATTATATACTATTTTATCACATGCTATTGTTTCATATTATATTGCCATATTTAATATGGTATAATATGATACAATATTGTATTGTAATATATAATATCTTATCACATGATATGATATTGTATAAATGAAATTGGTTTATATAATATATTATTTTGTCACATGAAATAGTATTATTTGATATTGGAATATATAATATTGTAACATATGATACGATAATGTATAAAGTGATATTGTATTACATAATATATTACTGTATCACATGATATTGTATCATATGATTTGATACAATGTTGAATCAAGTTATATTGTATCTTATGATACAATATCATATTATGTATCAAATATGATATAATATCATACAATATCATACTTAAGTATACAATATAATATAATGTGTTACAAAATTGTGATGTATCATGTGATATGACATTGTATCATATATTATGATATTGTATTATGTGATCAAATGCAATAATGTATTTAACATGACACTATGTCATATCATATGTTACAATATCATATTGCATCATTATTTATTACAGTATTTTATTTTTAATATTATATGTGTGTATCTTATATTAATATATGAAATGAACATATGATTATTATCCAATTTTTTAACATATGATATAGTAATATGATATTGTTTCGAAACAGTATCCATAGATATCCAAGATCATTAACTATGATTTTCAGGTAATATGATAAAGGTGGTCTCATAAAGGTGATGCTTTATAAAGGTGATGCCTCGTCTCGGTGCTTTGTAATCTGTGATTACCTTTGTTTCTTATAAGGCAAGAAAGTGGCCCCTAAACGTGATATGTATTGCAGACGACATCCTAATGTCTTTATGTTTGAAAATTTTGCATTTTTTTTAGCTGCATAACCCTGTTCGTCCTTTAATATTTTTTATGCCATGCATTTGATCAGTCATTTTTGCTCCCAGAGTAACTTTTAAACTTTGTCAATTTCTTACATGTGTACTTATTATCAATGTTATTCATTAACATTTATTAATGAATGGTTCATTCAATACGTGATCTTTGATCACCTTTTTTTATTGTTATATATGAATTATGAAGAATATTAAGTAAATCAATTTTAAAAGCTTTATTTTCTTGAAATGTATGAAATTTGAAATATGAAGGTTGAAAATAGATTATGAATATTTTGATTTCATAAATTTACAGATCCTTACATACAGGATTTTGTTGCACAGAAAAAAATGAAACTGTTGTAATTGAACTGCAAGTTCACCAAAATAATGGACATGTTATGTACACTGAATTTTGAATGGAAATGATTGCTCTATTAATAAATTTGAAATGATTAATTGTTTAAACTTTCAAAATTGAACTAATGTTTACACCCTGGTCCATAAATTATAAATGAAATCTATTTGAAATTAGTTTTGATGATTAGTAAAGTTTGTTCATGAACTTGAAATTTTTTTTTTTTCATTTATTAATGTGAAATTCTAAAACACATTAAGATACATGTAGAATGGATTGAATTGAGAAGATAATCTTCAGTAGGGACGCAAATTTAAAATGCTACATATTTTCCCCATTTTCGCAAATTTCGTGACATGCGAAAAAAAAAACCGGACAGTGAAAATTAAAGGGCTTGCAAATCACGAATGTTATGGTAAAAAAAAGAATGGTCTACCTAAACCCTAATTAAGTAATATTAATAAAAATGTATTATCGGTATCCCATAGCCGCATAAGACAGTAGCAAAATATTAGAGGGACAATATAGTATATTTTTAAGGGCTAATAGTAATGAAAAATTAAAACAGATGTGAGATTATTGCCATTCCACAGACCTCTAAATGACCATCTATGAATATTAAAAGTCCACACCATCAACTATGTGAGATATTAACAAAGCTTACATATACATGCACATGTACACAGTGACCTTGCATTATATCTTAATTCTATGTTGCGTGGCGATAAAAAATGATAGAGCACTTGCAAATCATGAAAATTATGGGAAAAAAGAATGGTCTACTTAAGCCATAAAAAAAATATATGAAAATATATGCACGGTCTCCTTAAGCCTTATGAGAGAGTAACAAAATATTAAGGAGACCATTTTTGCTGTATTTTTTTAAGGACAAGATATATTGAAAAATTAAAACACATGTAAAGTTATTTGAATCTTGAAGACCTCTAAATGACTATTTGCAATAAAAAATATGCACATATAAAAATTTTGTATATTGTCTCCCTAAACTACATTTTAGGGTATGGTCTCCTCAATGCCTAAATCAGATTTATATATATATATATATATATATATATATATAATATACCCTTTTCCGCCCTGTGCGATATAATTAAGAAATTCGCCTAGGGGTGTGATATAAACCCTAGGGATGTGATATTAGATTGATATCACACCCCTCTCAGGCAATCTTCGGATGTTATATCACATCCCTTTCCGTTAATCATCGGCTATTATGACGTAGAGTTCGATGTGCGTCGTTCAACTCCAATCACCGAGTATGACGTCAAATAGTACGTCGACGTCAACTTGGTATACATACAGTTGGCGCAAAAATTCCAGGGAAGTTTATCAGAGATGGAATTGACCCTTTTAGTAATATATGCAGATATGATCTGAACATATTTGAATCTGCACTACTAGAGGATGCCTCCACACAAGTTTAAGCTTTTCAGGCCGAATAGTTTTAGAGAGGAAGATTTTTGAAAAATACCAACAAAGGACTAAGTGCGGTTTTATGCAATTTTTGCCCCCCAAAATCAAAGTTTTAGAAATAGCTTTAAAATAAGGTGAAAGATAGTTAAAATCATATTGGAAATAAAGGTGTAAAAAGTTATTACCACAGTGACGTCATAATGTAGAAATGACGTCATGAATATTGCATTATTTTGATTAATTGATGTTTTGTAGCAAAATATGGGTGTTTTCCGACGGTTTTTTTGACTGGGAAACATCGAGCGCAGGCTTGCTCAAGTACCATTTTTTAGTATAATATGTATAACTATCTGAAGAAAAACATATATTAAAATCGCACTTGAGCAGACCTGCGCTCTATACTTCCGAATGCAAAATATAGAGCAAAAATGAGAATATCTTCATTTGTTTGCAAATTTGCGGGAATTATGTCATTTAAGTGACGTCATAGATAAACAGTGAGTGAGCAATGATGACTAAAATCAAGAGTAAAGTTATAGGCATCCTATTTACAATGATTTGTGAAGATTTCATTTTTATACGATACTATTTAAAAATTGGTTGAAATCGGGGGCAGATATTTGACCATACCGCACATAGTCCTTTTCAATAATTCTCAATTTTCTCCCCTTTAAAGAGGGCATGGCCCTTCATTTGAACAAACTTGAATCTCCTTCACCTAGTGGTGCTTTGTTGATATCTGCCCAGTGGTTCTTGAGAATAAGATGAACATGTGAAAAGTTTACAACAACGACGACAACGACACAGACAACGGACAAATTGTGATCAGAAAAGCTCACTTGAGCCTTTGGCTCAGGTGAGCTAATAAAGTATTTTATCTTATTCATAGGTAGTGTTTGATCGATGTGGGTAAATCCTAGCCTAATTATGACACTGCTTTGTTTAGGAGACTTTACAATTGCCCCAAATAGGTGAATACACAGGCATATGACATTTTGTTTGTAAATCTTAAAAATTGAATAAAGCAATTTCCAAAATGTTAATGTGCATCAGGAAAGAAAAAGCAATCATGAAATGATTTAAAGTTTGCTACTGTACACATGTAAAAATGTATTAAAAAGACCGACTCTTTAGAACCAGGTTAGATTTGGGGGAGGGGGGGGGGGTGGATGTTGAGTATAAACATTTATAATTTGAATCATTTATTGTTATTAATTTCACTTGTCAAGGAATATTAGTTATTTATCCCAAGGTATAAATATGACCTCTGATCATATTTCAACAGATCATTTGTCAATTATGGGGAGAACAGTTTCTATTTTATAATTTGAGTTTGTTTGGGGTGGGGGTTTCAAGTCATATATTTGACAATTTTTTAATGTAATTTAAAATAAGACTAAGCCAAACTACAGTCATGAACATGAATAGTATAGAACAAAACACAAACTAATACATGTATATATACATAGGAAGTATTACCAAACATAAATGATTGATCTATTTCTGGGTTCTTAAATTAATTCATATATCATGTACATATTATATTATTGTTTCTTTGTTCAAGGCATCTCAGAGGGTCATGATCCCAAGTGCTCTTCCTGAAATTATCAAATATCATAAAAACCATTGAGATTCCCACCTTAATTCAAAGATATTATTCCTCCTTAGGTCATAGCGCATCAGATCATTATGACATGTAAGTCATGACCCTAAGAAGTCATCCTGACCCCCTTAGAATCAGAAATTGTCAATTATCTTTAAATTATTGATGTTTGATGATCCTATCTCTATTCAATCTTTATTATTAAGTCTCCCGAATAAAATTTGAAGACTTATTGTTTTTGTACGGTTCTTAATACATGTATTATTATTCTTCGTCTTCTTTTTCTTCTCTCCCGCTCTGAACATGTTTCTCAGAGATGGGTGAACAGAATTGTACAAAACTCTAAGATATGATAGGTCTGCATATATCTAGTTGTGCACCCTGGTTTGATTTTTCTCATTTTGGGTTAGACAACCACTTTTCTGAGGGGGGGGGGGGGGGGTCAAAAGGGTGACTGTATGGTCTAACATTGAACCTTGTAGGAAGAATCGTATACTCTTTTGTACTTGGTAACTTGAAAATGGACAAAGATAATAATATAGGGTTTTCATAATCATATATTGACTGTTACTGGCAATATATAGGGTTTATTAGATCTTACCTCTGGGGTTATCCCCACCCCCAAGGAATTTGAAAATTACCATATATCTCAAAAACTGATATAATCATGACCCCTAAACCATATATATTCATGTTTCTGATGTCAAGGGGCAACAAATGTAATGTAGATCATGGGCCCTTGTGGTGGTCCTAACCCCCTCGAACAGCAATTCCCTTATAATCTTCAAAACAGTTGTGATCCCCACCCCTTAACCATATATATTCTTGATCCTTAAAGGGCATCAAAGGTACGTAGGTAATGGGCTTCAGGGTTAAATTTAATTCACAGTGCGAAAAACAATCTTTAAGCAAGTCATTAAAGGTGGCTTAAAGGTGGCTTAAAGGATATACAATCTTTAAGCCACCTTTAAGCTGAGCTTATAGGTCCTTAATGTCCAAACTTCTTTAAGACACCTTTAAGCCATCTTTAAGCCACTTTTAAGCATCTTTAAGTGGCATTTACGCTCCCTTTAAGTTGTCTTTAAACCATCTTTAAGTTCCTTTTAAATTAAGTTTGCTCAAGCTGAACAATAAAAACATATATTAAATGCAAAGGCTCTTTTATAGGGATGTGAGGGGGTGATCCGAGTGATAATATAATTTCCAAGGAAGGGGGGGGGTTCAAAGCGGTTTTAATTGTCGCTCCATTAAACACAGATCGCTATCATCAATACCACTCCGATGGACACAGATTGCCGTTATAAAATTCTTTATAATCTTTGTTTGGTTCCAAAATTATTGTAGGGGTGAGCGCAGTCTCTGTATCTTAATCTGTGCATGAAACTAAATAAAGTATGTTTGTTTCCTATTATTAATTAATCGGTGAAATCTCTCTCTCTCTCTCTCTCTCTCTCTCTCTCTCTCTCTCTCTCTCTCTCTCTCTCTCTCTCTTAGTTCATCCAGTTATTAAACAAAATAAAGATAATGAACCAAAACTGCATGATTTAATTAAGTAATCGGTTAAAGGTTTGTATTTTTTTTCAATTTGAATTATTTCTAGGTCTAATTCTAGATCTGCTAGATACATGTTAAAAATGAAAAGACTCTCAACTGCCTTTGTTACATGTATATCGGGCAGGATATTACTGCTTTGTTTGTCTAGACATAGTTTTGTTCGTTTGTGTATATCTAATCAAAGTCTATTGTTTGTCCAACTTAAGAAAACCCCTGGAACTAACACAGAATATACAAGATATACACAACAGGTGTGTCGTGTGCCCAGGTGCACGTTAGGGTTTCTAAAGGCGTTGAAATCTTAATAGTATGTACGTGTATACGATATACGATAAGTCTAGTGAATAAAAGTTTATTTACATTTGCAATTCATTTTCAAAGTATTATTTCCTAACTCTGGGTTTTAAAAATGTTACGTCTACAAATTAAAGATACATGTATGTAAAAGTTAAATCTCGAGACTAATTAATTAATGTGCCGGTGCTCATAAATAGCTTTTAATTATTTAAATATATGTATAAGGGTGAATATGTCAGATACCCGGCCTGGAACATCATACAATTGTATGTACAAGTATATGTATACATCATTTGCAATTGCCACATGCAGTAAATACGTCACCGGTAATTGGTAATGTTGTTTGTTATAGAATTGATAGTCCAAAAAGCATGTGTACAATTAAATATTTAAACATACTGGAACGGCGCCGTGAACATGAAAACTGGAAAATTGCGTAGAGCTAATACCCTAATATTTTCAACGCATTTAATAAAAAGAAATGATTTCATTTTCTTTTTTGCATTTTTATAGCTATAAATTAGATAAACGAATATCTACTCGGTTTAAATTTATTAACTAAGAAGGCCTAGTAGTGAGCCTAACGGTTTCCTTTTAGGTATAATAACTTTTTTTCACTAAAGACCAAGTTCCGTATTTCATTTTAAATACATGCATGCATGTAATTTATAAATTAGATATAATAGATTGTTACAAACTGATTGGTTTGTCAAAATTTTTTCAAGTAAAAACATTGATTCAATATCAATTGATATATAGGATACAAAAACCTGTGTTTTTTTGGAGTGATAAACGTCAATTTTCTGCTACTTTTTGACTTCCTGGATGACATTTTAATTTAAAAGCTTAATGCATATCTATTGAACAGTTCTTATCATATCCCAAAATATGATGTGTCTATCCATTAATCATAAGAGGAGTTCTAGGATCTGTGTTTTTGAGGTTGATAAACGTCAATTTTCTGCTACTTTTTGACTCCCTGGATGAAATTTAATTTTTTAAAACTTTATTGCACATCTATGGAACAGTTCCTATCATATTTCAAGATATGATGTATCTATCCATTAAATCATTAGAGGAGTTCTAGGATCTATGTCTTTTTGGAGTGATAAACATCAATTTTCTGCACATTTTTGACTTCCTGGATGAAATTTTAATTTTTAAAACCTTACTGCACATCTATGGAACAGTTTCTATCATATCCCAAGATACGATGTATCTATCCATTAAATCATAAGAGGAGTTCTAGGATCTGTGTTTTTGGGAGTGATAAACGTCAATTTTCTGCTACTTTTTGACTCCCTGGATGAAATTTCAATTTTTAAAACCTTAATGCACATTTATGGAACATTTCCTATCATATCCCAAGATATGATGTGTCTATCCATTTAACCATGAGAGGAGTTCTAGGATCTGTGTTTTTGGGAGTGATAAACGTCAATTTTCTGTTATTTTTTGACTCCCTGGATGACATTTTAATGTCTAAAACCTTAATGCACATCTAAGGAATAGTTCCTATTATATCCCAAGATATGATGTATCTATCCATCAAATCATAAGAGGAGTTCTAGGATCTATGTTTTTGGGAGTGATAAACGTTAATTTTCTGCTACTATTTAACTCCCTGGATGAAATTTAAATTTTTAAACCTTACTGCACATCAAAAGAACAGCCCGAATTATATCCCAGGAGATGACGTAGCTACTAAAAAGTTGTGAGAGGAGTTCTTGGAACCATACTTTTTTGCAAAAAAAAAACAGCGTCATTTTTTGTTGCCCACTGATCCCCTTAATAAAAATAAAATTCTGGAACGTGATCACACTTCAATAGGACACCCCAATCATGTTCTAGAAGATCATTTGGCTACTGCCAAAAAAATGAAGTTTTTGAAACTAGTTTTCTTGTAAAAAAAAAACCAACGTAATATTTCAGCCATTAAATGACCCCCAGGACAAAATTGAAAATTTCGAAACCATATTGCGCATCTATAGGATACTCTAAAACATATTCCAAGAGATGATTTGTCTGCTACTGAAAATGTAAGAGGAGTTCGAGGAAGAAGGTTTTTTTGTGAAAAAACGTCATTTTTTACCAATTATTTGATCCCCAGGACTAACAGTGAATTTTTGAAACCTTTTTATAAAACAACATGATGACCCAAATCAAACTCCAAGAGTTCAGTTTGCTGGTTTATAAGATGTAAGAGCAGTTTGAGAAAGTAAAACTTGACATACGGACGGACGGACGGAACAGGGTAACAACAATATACCCGAACTTTCTTTAGAAAGTGCGGGTATAATAATGGTTTTGCAAAACATCCTACGAGTAAAGAACATATCTGGTATGAGCACCGTGGTATAATGATTATGTTACTGAAAAAACTTCAAAAGCTCGAGATCTTAACTCAATGAGAACATCTGATATTGTTTAAGCTGCAACAGTGTGCGGTGAAAGTGATTTTAACATATAGTGTTTAATGTAACAAATAGGTCCTCTATTTGGTGTAATCTTGAATTTTCCGCTGAATTACCCGGTTTAAAGCAGTCTAAACGTTATATATACTTTAAGTTTGCAAATATACTTATCAGATTGGTTAATCATTTGAATAACTGAGAAACATAACTGATGCTAAAACACAATATCAATCTTCACTGACCATGGATGTATTTTTGATATGCCAATTTTGTAAATATTAACAATGGTTTTTAAAACTATTTATTTTAAATATGCATACTTTAGATACATGTATTTGATATTTGATAAAAAAACACCAGTGCCTTAAAACAACAAAATGAAATTCATTTGACTATATGCTGATTTTTGCTGAATCAGCAATATTAGGGTAAATATCTGGTTTTGACTGTTAGTTATGTCTCTAAATGAATATTTAATTAACTTTTATTTGATTTTTATCAATTCATTTAGTCATATTCATTTGAATTTAAATCAGTTATAAGTTAATATATATTGACTAACCAGAAACTAGTAGGCTAATTGTTCTCGAACAGTTAGAGGTCGTTCCACCTTAATATTTTTAATGAATTGCTAGATTGTTGATTAAGGAAAACAAAAATGATTATATCTATGATACATGTTGTACTATAAAATGGGAAAACCAAAAAGCCATAAAATGATAAACGATTTGTAAAGAGATTTTTTTTTGTATTTTGAAGCCATTTCTTTGAGAATTCCATGTTGTATATATCGTAAACATCCATTAAATTACTTTTCTGAATTTTATTCAAATTACTATGAACAAAACTGAGCCAAGTGAATATTCTTTACACAATCATATAAACAGTAAACCCAACAATAGAAGAGAGTGTTCATGCTAGCTGTCTTTGTACAAAACGAATGGGTTGACTGTAAAAACAAGTTCCACTAGAGTAACCACAGGACTTGATGTGATACCTGGCTGACCCAGGTGAATACTTTATTGCGCAATCCAGCAAGCTATTGAAACCCTCACTATAATTCAGTATTTCAAATGATTTGAAAATTCATTTATTAACAGACTTCCAAATGACATTGAACTTTGATCTTTATGTCATTCTGTTTGACCAAGTCCTACTACGCCCTTGAAAAAAGTTTTTTCCTAGCACCCTAAACAAAAGAGATCTGAAAAAATCTTATTTAACCGATTTCCAAATGACCTTGAACTTTGACCTTAATGTCATTTTGATCGGCCAAGGTAAACGCTTCCATCCCAAGTGGTTCGAAGTCTCTATGATAAGTAACAAAAAAGTTGGAGGTGATTTTTTTGGAATTTAAATACTTTCAGGGGCAATAACTACTAGAAGGGGGCCTCAGATCCTTTCGGTATGAATAGAATAAAGAACCCTTTAATTGTACTAATGACATTGGTAAAAGTTCCAAGTCTCTATCTCTTATGCTTTCAGAGGAGTGGCGATAATAAATATAACAAAGAAGAAGAAGAATAATAAACATAAGGAAAACAAGAGGTCTTTCACCTGAAAGGTGGAAAGACCTGAATAGTCTTTCACTTTTTAGGGGGTGGGTGTGTATCTGACATCATAACTCGGTAAAATGAAAGATGATCTGTGCGTTTTTTGTTTTATTGAAACTTTCTGAGATCTATTTTAATAAATAAAAGAAAAAAAACATACAAACCTGCTTCATTTGAATTTAAATCAGTTATAAGTTAATATATATTGATTAACCAGAAACTAGTAGGCTAATTGTTCTCGAACAGTTAGAGGTCGTTCCACCTTAATATTTTTAATGAATTGCTAGATTGTTGATTAAGGAAAACAAAAATGATTATATCTATGATACATGTTGTACTATAAAATGGGAAAACCAAAAAGCCATAAAATGATAAACGATTTGTAAAGAGATTTTTTTTTTTTATATTTTGAAGCCATTTCTTTGAGAATTCCATGTTGTATATATCGTAAACATCCATTAAATTACTTTTCTGAATTTTATTCAAATTACAATGAACAAAACTGAGCCAAGTGAATATTCTTTACACAATCATATAAACAGTAAACCCAACAATAGAAGAGAGTGTTCATGCTAGCTGTCTTTGTACAAAACGAATGGGTTGACTGTAAAAACAAGTTCCACTAGAGTAACCACAGGACTTGATGTGATACCTGGCTGACCCAGGTGAATACTTTATTGCGCAATCCAGCAAGCTATTGAAACCCTCACTATAATTCAGTATTTCAAATGATTTGAAAATTCATTTATTAACAGACTTCCAAATGACATTGAACTTTGATCTTTATGTCATTCTGTTTGACCAAGTCCTACTACGCCCTTGAAAAAAGTTTTTTCCTAGCACCCTAAACAAAAGAGATCTGAAAAAATCTTATTTAACCGATTTCCAAATGACCTTGAACTTTGACCTTAATGTCATTTTGATCGGCCAAGGTAAACGCTTCCATCCCAAGTGGTTCGAAGTCTCTATGATAAGTAACAAAAAAGTTGGAGGTGATTTTTTTGGAATTTAAATACTTTCAGGGGCAATAACTACTAGAAGGGGGCCTCAGATCCTTTCGGTATGAATAGAATAAAGAACCCTTTAATTGTACTAATGACATTGGTAAAAGTTCCAAGTCTCTACATGTATCTCTTATGCTTTCAGAGGAGTGGCGATAATAAATATAACAAAGAAGAAGAAGAATAATAAACATAAGGAAAACAAGAGGTCTTTCACCTGAAAGGTGGAAAGACCTGAATAGTCTTTCACTTTTGTAGGGGGTGGGTGTGTATCTGACATCATAACTCGGTAAAATGAAAGATGATCTGTGCGTTTTTTTGTTTTATTGAAACCTTCTGAGATCTATTTTAATAAATAAAAGAAAAAAAACATACAAACCTGCTTCATTTTTTAAATAAGTGGATATATATGTAGAAAAAATATTTATTTATTTTTTTTTTTGCTTTTTATTATACCCGCACTTTCTAAAGAATGTTCGGGTATATTGTTGTTACCCTGTTCCGTCCGTCAGTCCGTCCGTCCGTCTGTCACGTTTTACTTTCTCAAACTGCTCTTACATCTTTTAAACCAGCAAACTGAACTCTTGGAGTTTGATTTAGGGTATCATGTTGTTTTGTAAAAATAAAATAATTAGTTTTTGTTCAAATATCATAGCATACCATAGCATAGCATAGCATACCATATCATTAAGCCCTTCATTTCAATTTCTCATAGCACAGCATACAAATCTCATAGCATACCATACAAATCCCATAGCATATCATTAAAATCGCATACCATAGCATAGCATTAAATTGTAAAAGATATGCATGAAATGACTGTACAAAGTAAATCGTTTCTGGCCAGTCTATACCCTTTTTAAGCGATAAACGTGGTGATATTTTCCATTCCGTTCCGTTTTTCGTTCCGCGTTTTAGCAACACCCATACATACATGTCTGTGTTTTCCGTATGCAGAAAGGGATTAGTTAAGATCAGCTTAAGGAATTCATTATTGTGTTTTAATTGGATTATCATTATGATGTTGACCAATTTAGGTGATCGGCCAATGTCGGTAAGTATTTGGCCCATGATGTTTTTGCCTGGCCACGCCTTCATCTCGGTGTACATTGTGCCTTTTTTGTCGAGGCCGGATCCCCAGTAGTCGTCAAAAGTGGCTTCCACGAGTAAAGTGGATGACCCAGTTGCAGAGATCTTGTCTCTGAATTCAATCACTTGATCGAATTTGGCCTCTAACACCTTGCACATAATGTCTTCGCGTTGTTGTATCCAGTGATCCGGAACGGTGACTTGGGCGCATATGCGTTTAGCTTCGAGTGCAGTGGCGGCGTTACGGACAGACGACGCCCTAATGAGATCCCAAGATCGCATGGCCTTGCTGTACTGGAAGGCATGCTCAGCGGAGGCATGCGAAATACCAAAAATCTTGATATCACATGGGTATTTTAATGTTTACTGTATTTTAATTTTTAATGTCGTCAGTCCTAGGTTTTTTTTCTTCCATCTCAATGATACTGTATCGTCTGTATGATAAAAGATCGTCTAGAACACCGAAAATTCAATTTTGATGTAAGTATATACATGTACATCATATTTGAAAATAATATAAAAATACTCAAAACACGCATAAAACGCTTTCACTAACTGCGTACGTTACGCTGATATGCCAGCAATACCATATAAGAAAAATAAGTAAAAAGTTATAGCTAATTTGCTCGTTTAATCATGTTAATATTTCACAATTCGTATACATTTGATTTTTCCGTTTCGTACTCAACTAAAGCCGAATGAATACAATGCTATAATTGATAGACATTCATATGAATATCAATAAGATAGCAACATGTTGATAATCATTCATTAGATATAAATAAAAGATACAAAGTAAATCGTTTCTGGCCAGTCTATACCCTTTTTAAGCGATAAACGTGGTGATATTTTCCATTCCGTTCCGTTTTCCGTTCCGCGTTTTAGCAACACCTATACATACATGTCTGTGTTTTCCGTATGCAGAAAAGGATTAGTTAAGATCAGCTAAAGGAATTCATTATTGTGTTTAATTGGATTATCATTATGATGTTGACCAATTCAGGTGATCGGCCAATGTCGGTAAGTATTTGGCCCATGATGTTTTTGCCTGGCCACGCCTTCAACTCGGTGTACATTGTGCCTTTTTTGTTGAGGCCGGATCCCCAGTAGTCGGAAAAGCGGCTTCCACGAGTAAAGTGGATGACCCAGTTGCAGAGATCTTGTCTCTGAATTCAATCACTTGATCGAATTTGGCCTCTAACACCTTGCGCATAATGTCTTCGCGTTGTCGTATCCAGTGATTCGGAACGGTGACTTGGGCGCCTATGCGTTTAGCTTCGAGTGCGGTGGCGGCGTTACGGACAGACGACGCCCTTATGAGATCCCCAGATCGCATGGCCTTGCTGTACTGGAAGGCATGCTCAGCGGAGGCATGCGAAATACCAAAAATCTTGATATCACATGGGTATTTTAATGTTTACTGTATTTTAATTTTTAATGTCGTCAGTCCTAGGGTTTTTTTCTTCCATCTCAATGATACTGTATCGTCTGTATGATAAAAGATTGTTTAGAACACCGAAAATTCAATTTTGATGTAAGTATATACATGTACATCATATTTGAAAATAATATAAAAATACTCAAAACACGCATAAAACGCTTTCACTAACTGCGTACGTTACGCTGATATGCCAGCAATAACATATAAAAAAAAATAAGTAAAAAGTTATAGCTAATTTGCTCGTTTAATCATGTTAATGTTTCACAATTCGTATACATTTGAATTTTCCGTTTCGTACTCAACTAAAGCCGAATGAATACAATGCTATAATTGATAGACATTCATATGAATATTAATAAGATAGCAACATGTTGATAATCATTCATTAGATATAAATAAAAGATACAAAGTAAATCGTTTCTGGCCAGTCTATACCCTTTTTAAGCGATAAACGTGGTGATATTTTCCATTCCGTTCCGTTTTCCGTTCCGCGTTTTAGCAACACCTATACATACATGTCTGTGTTTTCCGTATGCAGAAAAGGATTAGTTAAGATCAGCTAAAGGAATTCATTATTGTGTTTTAATTGGATTATCATTATGATGTTGACCAATTTAGGTAAGCATAATACATGTAGTAGCAGTAGCACACTATAATGAGATGCCAGCATGGGATTCCTGCCAGCATACATACACATGTATATAAGTTCTACTTTCACTTTCTAAATGTGATCTCCCTTTGACAGCATACTGTATCATCATTTTTTAATATTTAAATAAGCTTATCATCGTTACCTATCCTATCGCATTTGTAAAGTTTCTGTCATTTTAGTTGCAAAAGTTATTTTTTTCATTTGTCAGACTGCATGCACTGTTGAGTTGACCCCATATTGACCCTGTATAAACAATTTCTTATCTAATTTGTGTACTACATATGTAAGTAAGTATAGACACTTTTCATTTTTATATGAGTTAAAATACGAAGGAAGGAGTATTTCTTTTTTAATGTATTATAATGCATCAAATACAATGTAGGTCATGACCTTATGGGACTGTTCTGACCCCACGAAACAGGAAAATACAAAATATCTTCTAAAGTCATTATGATGCATCAAATGGTGTAAAGTACATTAATTACCCCCAGGTGTTGTCTTTAACACACCCCCCGCCTTTATGAAATAGGAAATGATATGATTGTTATGATGATCAGCTGTTTTGTGTTTATGTTTATGTGTGACGTCATAGCGCGCGACAGGATGTGTAGTGTCGTCTGCGAGGTTAGAGAGACGCCAGGGATCGGTGAGGAAAGACGTTGAGGAATCCTCGGTAATTCGGCCATGCCGTGCGGGATCTAGATATAACTGTAACTGTTGGACCGTCTTTTACTTTATGTGAACTGTGATCCGTCTGTTAACTGTGATCTTCCTGTGAACTGTGATTCGTCCGTGTGCGCGTACCGACCCGTAAAACTGCACCTTCCTGTCGCCATTCAATCAGCTGAGTATCTGTGAAACTTTGTTAAGATTGTTTGATTCTGTATTTGTTTATCGTTTGTGTGTAATCTATTAAA
Source organism: Magallana gigas (assembly GCF_902806645.1). Taxonomy (NCBI): domain Eukaryota; kingdom Metazoa; phylum Mollusca; class Bivalvia; order Ostreida; family Ostreidae; genus Magallana; species Magallana gigas. The sequence continues at coordinate 459,020 of NW_022994865.1, read as the reverse complement.
TGTGTAAACGTTAATCGTTTTGACTGGTGTCTTTTGTAAGTGTAGCTATATTTAGAATTGGGGAAAGTTTTAATTTTAGATTTCTAGTTCGGCGCACGTTACATGATACACTCTATATTTTGTTAACTTCTGAGATCCTCATCCATAAACCATATAATTTATTTTTGATCTTTGTGTCATTGCGCGTTAAATTGTATATAGATTATGCCCCCGTGGAGACACCCTGACATTTTAGAACTAGAAATAATAATATATTTTATCTTATGTTATGCAGTAGTGTTTGATCCATGTGGATAACTCCTAGCCTAATGGTGTCACTGCTTTGTTCAGGAGACTTTACAATTGCCCCAAATAGGCGAATACACATGGCAGTGATACATATAACATTTTGTTTATAAATCTTAAATATTGAATTAAGCAATTTCCAAAATATTAATGTGAATCACGAGAGAAAAAGCAATCAAGAAATGATTTAAAACTTGCTACTGTACACATGTAAGAATGTATTAAGAAGACTGAATCTTTATAACCAGGTTAGATTGGGGGGGGGGGGGGTGAATGTGGAGTTTAAACATTTATAATGTGAATCATTTATTGTTATTAATTAATTTTAACTTGTCAATGAATACTACTTATTGATCCCAAGGTAGAAATAAGACTTCTGATCGTATTTCAATAGATCATTTGTCAATTATGCAAGGTGTAATGTAATTTTTTTTAAGAATAACATTTTTCACTAGTTTATAAAAGTTTTTAGACACCCAAATTATATTTTGATTTCAATAGATCATTCGACAAGGGAGGGGGGGGGGGGGGGGGGAGAACAGTTAATATTTGAGTTTGTTTGGGAGTGGGGGTTCCAAGTCATATATTTGACAATTTTTTAAGGTAATTTAAAATAAGACTAAGCCATACTACAGTCATGGACATGAATAGTATAGAACAAAACACAAACTAATACATGTACATGTATATATACATAGGAAGTATTACAAAACAGATGGTTGATCTATATCTGGGTTCTTAAATTGAATCATATATCATGTACATATTATATAATTGTTTCTTTGTTCAAGGCAATGAGATGGTATGTAGGTCATGATCCCAAGTGCTCTTCCTGAAATTATCAAATATCATAAAAACCATTGAGATCCCCACTTTAATCCAAAGATATTATTCCTCCTTAGGTCATGCAGGCGCATCAGATCATTATGACATGTAAGTCATGACACTAAGGGGTCATCCTGACCCCCTTAGAATCAGAAATTGTCAATTATCTTTAAATCATTGATGTTTGATGATCCTATCTCTATTTAATATTTATTAATTATTAAGTCTCCCAAATGAAGTTTGGAGACTAATTGTTTTTGTACGGTTCTTAATACATGCATTATTATTCTTCATCTTCTTTTCCTTCTTTCCCGCTCTGAACTTGTTTCCCAGAGATGGCTGAACAGAATTATCAAAACTCTAGGATATGATAGGCCTGCATATTTAGTTGTGCACCCTGGTTTGATTTTTCTCATTTTGGGTTAGACAACCACTTTCCGGGGGAGGGAGGGGTGTGTCAAAAGGGTGTGGGGTCTAACATTGAACCTTGTAGGAAGAATCGTAGACTCTATTGTAAATGGTAACTTGAAAACGGACAAAGATAATAATATAGGGTTTCCATAATCATATATTGGCTGTTACTGACAATATAAAGGGTTTATTAGATCTGACCCCTGGGGTCATCCCCATCCCCCAGGAATTTGAAATTACCATATATCTCAGAAACTGTTATAATCATGACCCCTAAACCATATATATTCATGTTTCTGATGTCAAGGGGCATCAAATGTTATGTAGGTCTTGGGCCCTGTGAGTGGTTCTGACCCCCTCAAACAGCAAGTCCTTAAATATCTTCAAAACAGTTGAGATCCCCACCCTTAAACCATATATATTCTTGTTCCTTGTGTCAAGGGGCATCAAACGGTATGTAGGTCATGGGCCCCGGGGGTGGTCATGACCCCCCTTGAACAGGAAGTGCATGAATATCTCGAAAACGGTTGAGATCCCCACCCCTTAACCATATATATTCTTGATCCTTAAAGTGCATCAAAAGGTATGTACCGGTAGGTAATGGGCCTCAGGGTTAAATTTATTTTTTCAAAACCGTAATGCACATCTATGGAACAGTTCCTATCATATCTCAAGATATGATGTGTCTATCCATTAAATCATAAAAGGAGTTATAGGATCTATGTTTTTTTTGAAGTGATAAACGTCATTTTTCTGCTACTTTTTGACTCCCTGGATGAAATTTGAATTTTTAAAACCTTACTGCACATCTATAGAACAGTTCCTATCATATCCCAAGATATGATTGTCTATCCATTAAATCATAAGAGGAGCTCTTGGATCTATGTTTTTTTTAGTGATAAACGTCAATTTTCTGCTACTATTTGACTCCCAGGATGAAATTAAAATTTTTAAAACCTTATTGCACATCTATACATGTATTATATTGCATTATTATGTAATTATATTGTACGTTAAATGTCAGAAATGCAGACATGTAATCAATGGCGTTTTTAAATATTTTGTCACTTAATTGTAGAGGGCTTAACTCCTTAGAAAAAAGAACAAAATTATACACATGGTTAAATGACATTGATGCTGATATAATATTATTACAGGAAACGCATTTTATCGAAAAACATGAATTTAAGTATAATACAAGGTGGTTTGGAAACTCGATACACAATTTTTCTGATTCGCCATTTAGCAGAGGCACTTCGATATTGTTTGAGAAAAATATTGAAATAGAAATTCTTGATACTCACAAATCAAATGATGGAAGGATACTTTTTTGATGACAAAACTTTTTCAATAATAAATGTTTACGCCCGAAATAATCAAAATGATCGAAAAACGTTTTTGAAAAAATAAATTCATGGATTCGAAAATGTTCTATAAATAGTGAAAATATCTTTATAGCAGGGGATTTTAATTGCAACCTAGAAAAAATTAATGATGATCAAAGTATAAAGACGTTTAAAAAAGTACTTACAGGTAACAGTTTAATTGATACATGGTCAAACCTGAGACCAGGGGATATAGGATACACCTGGTGTAATGGGGAAAACGTACCCAAAAGCTGCATCGACTATGCTCTTGTCTCAGATTCCTATGCATATCAAGTAAAAAACATTGTACTCCGGGAGATACCTGGTACGCACTCTGGGGGAACGAGAATGTGCTCAAATACGTTCACGCGCAAAGTGGATCGATGAAGGAGAGATTAACTCTTCTTATTTTCTAAAGCTAGAGGCAACACATCAGAATAGCAACAATATCAAATCCATAAAAAAAGGACAAGAATTCATAACTAATAGTAATGACATTTATGGGGAACTATGTAATTTCTATACAGAACTCTATCAATCTATAGGCATTCATGAAAATAATATCAACACCTATCTCGATAAAGTACACTTTGTAAATATTCTTAATGATGAAGAAAAACAGTCTTTGGAACAATTCCCTACAATAAATGAATGTGATATAGCAGTTACAATGTTAAAGTTGAATAAATCCCCTGGACTTGATGGTTTACCAGGGGAATTTTATCAAACCTTTTGGCCAGAACTTAGAACTCGCTTTTATAATTGTCTACTCCAAACTGTTAATGATAACAATATGACTTCTTCACAAAAGCTCTCCTTAATCACGCTTATATTTAAAAAGGGGGACAAATCAAATCTTGCAAATTATCGACCTATTAGTCTCACAAACACGGATTATAAAATAATTGCTATTGTCTTAGCAAATAGGCTTCAAAAAGTAATAGACCGTCTTATAAGTAAACATCAATCTGCTTATATCAAAGGGAGATACATCGGGATAAATGCTCGAACCATACATGATAAATTTGACTTTTGCGAAAATGAAAATTATAGCGAAATTCTTCTTTTCCTTGATTTTAAAAAAGCATTTGATTCTGTTGAATGGAATTTTATTTTTGAAACTCTCAAAAGATTTAACTTTGGTGATAACTTCCTCTGCTGGATATTCATACTCTGTAACGAACCAAAATTTAGATCAAGAAATAACGGATGGATTACAAAAACATGCTCTATAAATAGAGGCATTAGGCAGGGATATCCTGTCTCCGCTATAATATTTCTTTTTGTGACGGAAATACTATCTTTAACCATTATGGAAAACAAAGAAATTTCTGGTTTCAAAACCCAATATATGACAAAAGAAATTAAATTGATTCAACATGCAGACGACGCTACATTACCGCTTAGAGACAAACAATCACTAAAGGCTGCGCTAAAATGTATAACTAGTTTTGGTACGATATCTGGCATGTCGTTAAATATAGATAAAACAGAATGTATGCTTCTTGGTGATTTGAAAGGAACAGAAAACACAATACATGGAATTAAGATCAACTTTGATTGTACAAAAGTACTAGGTACATTTATTGGACACAACAAAGAAAAGTGCATTGAACAAAAAATTGGGGAGATAAACTGAAAGAACTAAAGAGACTTTTTGAATCGTGGAAAAAAAGAAAGTTAACTATATTCGGAAAAACATGTATTATTGATAGTCTAGCTATCTCCAGATTGATCTACAATATATCAATATTACCATCCCCAATTTCTGATATTATTAAATCTATAAATAAATTGATTTTCAATTTTATCTGGAATAAAAAAGGATCGAATAAAAAGAAAAAAACAATTATCGGTGATGTAATATATGGCGGAATAGGAATAGTAGATATAGAATCAAAAATCAAAGCTATTAAATCATCTTGGATATCTTATATATTAAACGGTGAAAATAACTTGCTCTATTTTCTAGAAAATTTCAAACTGAAAGATGATGACATACTTTATATATTACACACAAATAAAATAGATCTGCAAAACCACTTTCTCCTAAAAAAGCTACCAATATTTTACAGAGAGATATTTAAAGCATTTAGTTATTCTAAAACCACTAATGAGGCAAATGCTATGTCAACCCCTGAATTTTTACAACAGCATATTTGGGGCAATAAAATGTTCATGTTTACAAAGAAAACACTTTATTTTCAAAATTGGTTTAATAAAGGTTTTAAATATGTCAAGGATATTGTTGACGAAAATGGGCTAAAACCACTGGAATTCTTTTCGAATATATTAGCCCAAAAGAACAATTTAATCTGTGAATATTTTATAATGAAAAACGTATTTCATAAATTTAAAAAACAGTTTGACCTAGGTCTTGCTAAACATACGACTGTTATTCACAGACCGCAGTTTCTATATCATGGTAACATATATGAATCGATAGGTGAAAAAAAATGTAAATTTTACCATGAAATTTATAGAGATCACAAATTTGAAAAGCCATACTATATCAAGAAAATACATAAGGACCTTAATATTGAAGGATCAGAATGGATAAAAAACATTTATATAAACAAAGTCGTTAACATGTTTGACAAACAAATCGCAGATTTTAACTATAAACTATTAAACAACATACTTATAAGTAGAGACTATCTCAGTAAATGGAAAAACGATTCTAGTACATGCTTGTATTGTAAGCACTCTAATGAAACAATTAAACATTTACTATATGATTGTACAAATGTCAAAAAAATATGGAATATTGTTAGCATTATCTTACATTTTGTTGTTTCATGGAGACATGTAATTGTTGGACTATATAAAGAAATCAATAACAAAGTTATCGTTTATAATAATGTTATATCGTTTGTAGCACTTAGAATTTATAAATACAAGATGTGGTGTAGAATAAATGATGTTATTGAAAAACCAGAAGACATAATATCGCACGTGAAAACGTCCACAAAAATGTTTTACTTAGCCCTGAAAAAATCAAATTATAGTAATTTTAACATAGATATGCTTAGGCTTTTATTTGAGAAGCTGTAATGTTATTTTTGAACTATGATTAACAATGTATCACAAAACTGATATGGGCTTATGTTTAATATGAGTACATGTATACATCTTCTGGATGTCAAGTCTTCATGTATCTTCTTTTTTTTTCCTTATGCATGTATTTATTTTCCAATTATAAATTAATTTCATATTGCACGCTACTGGAGGGTTTCTGTCTCTCCTGTGGAGCTGCTATAGGGGAAAACGAGGACTCTGTAAGATGTGTGATGATATCGCCTGTGGCAGCAAACATATGTACATGTATTTCATTATATGAACGTCATTATTTAATTCAAGGACGAAAATCATCCATCATATTATATTTGTTTTAATGAGATAGTCTTTTCGTTATATACTATATTTTTTTATTTTCTATAATATGTATTTCAAATATACTTAAAATGTCAAACATACATTATATATTTTTCTTTCTGTTCTATTGTTACTATTATACATGTAAATACTTAAATGTGTCATCCTGCGAGATGATTTAGAAAAAGTACTATTTCTATGTATTATTAATATTTTTCTTTAAATGCTTGTATTAATGACATAACTCAAACTGAATATATATATATATATATATATATATATATATATATATATATATATATATATATATATATATATATATATATATATATTCTTGATATTAATTATAACTTATTGGATCCAGGGGGCCCCTGGCACCCCAGGTGACGATATACCTGAGGGTCTCTGCGGAGATGTTGCCTCACTTGTAATGTAATTTATTGAATGAAATATATATATATGTCAAAAAAAAAAATACCCGGTAATTTGTAAAACTAGTAATTTGTGAAACTAGTATTTTTAGCAATGCAATTTTGTTTACGTTTGCATTACAAAGCAGTTGTTTATTCCAGCAGCTATATACATATGATCCGAATAGAGAGCTCTAGACGTTGCCTGGTTTGATTTTCCGATTATATATTGGAACTATAGTCTGTCGATCCCAAAATATTCATGCAGCATATTTGGACGATTTATAATGGAAAATGTTGACATCTTTTCTCCATTTGGAAGTCACTCAGAAGACCTTGCACAATTTTTCAACACTATCATCCGGGTCTGTTGAAATGCAAAACCCCGTAGACTTCTTTATTTTTAGCCGTGTATTTATACCAGCTGATAAGCTAGAGAGAACGTTTTGAAGAGAGAATAATGAGAATGTTTAATGCTTCTAAATGAGAATCGCTTGAACCCTGAGGTATATATAAATATACAGCAAAAAGTGAATCGAGGATATTTTGGGACATAATATAGTGGTCAATGCATGTACTGTTAATTTTAAGGAAATAAATATTCTTGAATAAATAATCTAATATTGCTAATCTTTAAAAAAAAAATAAAGTATATCGTACATAAAGTATATCGTTTTAGCATGATTAAGAAATCTATGTGGTAAATTACATTAGATAAGATTTTCCATTTTCCTTCCGTTTCGCTTTCCGTTCCGTTTTCTGTTCCGCGTTTTGGCAACACCCATGTATGTATACACGTGAACTCATCTAATCGAAGAGCTGGGTAAAACTAGTACCCGCTACTGAGACATGCAAACCTGTTTTGTGTACGGAACTTCAGACAAAGATCAGTCATTTGTAACATGCATGTATTTTTATGACATATTCTTCGATTCATTTGCACTACTTTATTAGATAAATAACAGCTTTAAGGTGGTGCAGGACACCTGCACATTGTGATGTACTTATAATTCCTATTGAGATAAACAATAAAGTAAATGAAAATTCACTGCAAACAGTTCTACCCCAAATTGCACATAAAGTGCTGCTCATGTCACGATGTGTATTATCATATGGGCAGGGATCTCATCCTTCAGTTATGAAAATTATAAATTTTAATTGTATTACCGGAGCTTGCATGTAGCCTTCATTTCTAATTAAACTGGTACAAAACAGTGTTATTTAGGGGCAGGTATTACTGTCTAATGACAGCATCTAGTTTAATTTTTTTTTTTTTTTTTTGGCAAAAATGTGAAATCTGTTTCTTTATCATGCAAGTGCAATGTTTTTAAGCATGGATTTTAAATTTGTATACAACGAAAGCAAAAATGTTGTCAAGTTAAAATATGTTAGTTATATATGATGCTAATTTTGTTTGCATTGATTCAAAATATATCTTGTGCTAGATTTAGTCTTGACTTGTTTTTTGAGATATGGGGGTACATGTGTCTCTGGCACATTATCTAGGTAAAATGAAAGATAATTTCCTATGCATTGTTTGTGTCAAGCAGGTCTTTCACGCATTAATACTTATAAATCAATTAAGAAATTATATGATAAACACAAAAATGTGGTGAAAAGGGCATACCTTTAAAAATGACTAAAATTCACATGTGCATCTATTACTTTGTATATCATTCTGATATGCCAAGCACACAAAGCGTACAATTTGACAAAATATTGACGTGATACGGTTTAAACAAATGTTATTCTCTACTTTATATATCCAGGTTTAGTTTGCCAATGATTAATGATTATTTTTAGAGGAAAAAAACCCCAGACAGGTGCACATTTCATCATTTTCAAAATTTTTGGAAGGGGATACAAACACAGGTATCTTAGAGGTGATATCAAAAGACCTTGCATGTAAACATATACATGTACTTGTTCGTATGTAATTGTAGCATTTTTATCGGTCATTCAAATCTAGGATTTCAATGTTTGAGCTCATTTTGTGCCAAGTATAGGACTACCTGAAGAAAACTTCAATCAGACTGTAAAATGTTGAGGAATTTTCCTGAAATTAAAAAAAACAATAATAGCCATTAACTCAAAAAGTAGTTGTCTGACCAACTATTTTAAAAGTTAAAAATGACATCTCAATCAAAGGTCTATAACACACGGCTTTTTTTTCATTTTTATAAGTGAATTTTTTTCATGTTGAGCAATCGTCATCAAATTTCTGATTTGAAAGGACACTAATAGCCAGATTTAATTACATGTAATGTTACTTCCTTATTTATCGGAAATCAATTGGTCTTTGATGCCTTGATTTCAAAAACTTGACTTTTGTATATAGCGACATAATCACATCAATGCATGTATCATGAATATAAAATATTTAATGTTTTTTTTCGTGATTGGGTCTATCTATGCTCAAGACAGTTGTGGAGGGTAAGTACATGTAGTCGATATTTGAATAGTGCTGAACAATATTGAAAAATATTATCTAATTTATTTATCTTTTTACCAATGAATATGTATTTTAACCAACACATAAATGCTTGATGTTATTACAATTTTTTCTTTTGTTTTAGAATATGTTTTGTAATCTGACCAATGAATGTTATTAGTAAAACATATTCTGTTATTTTATGTACATACAGTTTTCGTTTGAGTTTGTTTATTGTTTAGGGTCTTCCGTTTCCAATGGACGACCCTTTTGTTATTCTACGGTTTCTTTTTATTATCAGAGTCTTTCGTTTCCAACGGAAGACCCTCTTGTTATTCTTCGGTTTCTTTTTAGGGTCTTCCGTTGGAAACGGAAGACATCCTTGTTTTTCTTCGCATTCTTTTCCATTAATGTTATTCTTACGAAATTTTCTTGTTTGGTATCGTAAATACTCAAGGTTATTATACTTTGAGCATATACATTCACTTCCGGCTTTTGATATCGACGATTTTGTTAATTTTTATGGGTCATTTTGTCCACGCATCTCCTCCAAAATTAATCAAGATTGAAGCTTGAAATTTACAGGGAGTGTAGATGAATGTCTGTAGATGTACCCAAATGCCTTAAGTTATGAAAATTGCGCAAGGCTTCAAAGCTCTCTTGAACCTGAAAAATAGCACTTATTTTTTTCAAGAAATAAATTCCACATTTTCTGTAATATCTTTTGATGCATAAATAATTCGTTAGAACATGTAATGCAAAAGTTATTTTAATTTTAACGGGCTTTTATTTGATATCAAGAGAAAGGATCCTGCCCTTCAAATTAGGAGCCAGAAGGGCTCTTAAGTCTTTTTGCAATAACTCTTTACTGAACAATAATTTGTTATCATTTATAGAAGCAAAAATGTTCTTTATACAGCTGTTGATCTATACAGAACAATACTTGAGTCATGTGTTACGTAATTAGAGGTTTCAAGGAGCAAGAAGTCCCAAAAATTTTATCATTAATATCCAGAAAATTTTGAAAAGCATTGTACAACAAAAATGCTCAGAATAATGTTCTCAACAATATGCTGCCTAAAAATTGTTGGTGGCCCCAGGAAGAAGTTTAAGGGTCGATCCCTAAAACACATTTGTTCAGATATCTTTCGAACGTTCAACAATTCCTGAACACTTGTTGAACAAAATGTGTTTATATTTACAAGACCTTTAATTAAATATCAAGGAACTCTTTACCGAAAAATAATTTGTTATTAATTATAGAAACAAAAATGTTCATTGTACAGCTGTTTATCTATACAGAACCATATCTAAGTCATTTGTTACGTAATTAGGGGGTTCCATGGGCCAGATGTCCAAAACTCTGATCATTAATATCTTATCTAGAAATGACGAAAAGTTGCTGAGAATAATGTTTTAACAATATAATACCTTAAAACTTTTTGTTTGTGGCCCCGGTAAGGAATTTTAAGGTCAGCCCCTTAAACAGTATTGTACAGATATGTCGAGAATGGTTAACAATTCGTGAAAACTTGTGGAACAAAAATGTTTATATTTGCAAAACCTTTATTTGATATCAAGAAAAAGGGACTGGCCTCTCAAAATAGGGGCCAAGATGGCTCTTATGTCTTCTTACAATAATTCTTTACTGAACAATAATTTGTTATTAATTATAGAAGCAACAATTTTCATTGTACAACTGTGTATCGACTATCTATACAGTACCATAGATAAGTCATATGTTACGTAATTAGGGGTTTCAAGGGGCCAGAAGTTCAAAACTTTGATCATTAATATCGGAAAAAGGAGAAATATTTTGAAAAGCATTGTAGAACAAAAGTTGTTCAGAATAATGTTCTTAACAATACGATAACTAAAATTTGGTGTTGGTGGCCCAGTAAGGAGTTTAAGGGTCGGCCCCTAAAACACAGTTGTTCAGATATGTCGAGAAAGGTAAACAATAAGTGAAGACCTTTTATTTGATATGGGCTGTCCCTGAACTTAGTGGCCAACAGAGTTACTAAGTCTTTTCATTTTTACTCTTTTCTTAGCGATAACTTGATATCAATTAATACGCAAAAACAAAGAACTTTTAAAGCTTAATCTAACACTAAAATCCGTTTTTAAATCAGACGATGAACCGCAGAGATATTTGGGTATACAAATTGTTTTTTTCCGGAAAGTGTGATTCAGCATTCTTGGTTAAGAAAACAGTATTATGTTGAAAGTTAAATTAACTCGTACCTTAAAATATTTCGATAATTTTTAAATCATTCTTTAACAGATTCGATTTTTATTTGCTAAGTCGTTCTTGAAATGGAAAGGATTCTTGTTAATTCGTGCTCAAAATTATTCATTTTTTTTTAATATCTCATGTTATTACTTTAAGAACTCTGCTTCTTACAGGTACCTATAGCTTTACTTTGGACTTTAACGGAAGACCTATTTGGTGCTTTGCAACAAGCTTTGCTCTAGTTATTCTTTTTTCTTTTTCTGACTTGGGCTATTTCTCAAAAAATATTGAACCAATTTGCACAAAATTTTCAAAACTGATAGACCATGATCGGTGCTACACTTGTTAAAATTAACAAATGATGACGTCACTTCTAGTTTCGGATATTGACGATTTTGCAATTTTTAAGGGCCGTTTTGTCCACGCATCTCCTCCATGACTAATCAAGAAAGAAGCTTGAAATTCTCAGGGTTGGTAGATGTAAACCCATTCCTAAAATTATGAAAATTGCTTAATGCCTCGAAACTCGCCCGCACCTTAATGTTAGCACCAAATTTTTTCACGAAATTTTTGCCCATTTTCTGTTATATCTTTTGACGTTTAAATATTTTGCTTAGTCATATAACTCAAAAAATGTTGCAAATTCCATGGGCTTTTATTTGCGCAGGGGTGTTAAGGAAGCATATGGCCAATTAAGTGTCTTATTTTTACTGTTATATTCAGAATCGTGAAATTAAATAATTATTTTGAATAAGATCAAAAACTTAGTATTATCCTTTAAAATAGACGTCAGTGCAATAAAATCAGGTAGTACATTACTGCCACATTGGTACATTATCACGTGACAACTATAAATAGTTATGTATATTCCTTAACATAAAATGAGATAGAACAACACTACCCCACGGTTTCCAAAATAAAATAAGCATACCAAGTGAAAGCAAAACATCTCAGTTTAATCAAAACCGCTGCTAGAATCCTATGTTTGTTCTTATTAAAAAGTTATTTATCCGGTTCTAGTAAAACCTTCCCAACTTTTATATAGTTTGCACGGAAAACGGCAAATTGCATCAAAACAACACACAACATGGGATTCTAGAAGCACTTTTCAATTTAAGCATTGATCAAACTATCGATACGTATAAAATTTCAAGTTCAATATATACGGGGTAGTGTTGTTCTAGTCGGATTTTTACATCGTAAACAACGACAGAGGAAAGCCTGGCCGAGAAATAAAAGCAAATTTACATACCTTTTAGCGACTGATTGATAAAACTAACATCTCTCCCAGTATTCTTATGTTCAATTCTCAATGAATCACACCACAGTACTTTATTAGAGTTCTTAGATCAGTTATATTTTGAATATGTTTACAATGCTTTCCGATAAAATTCACACGACATTCAACTTTTAGTCATGACGTCATCAATGTGTAAATCTACGTAACACAAACTAATTTCTGGAACAAAATTGTCTTCAGTATTTTCTATTTGTTTTTGATCTACGTTTCGTTGCTTAGATATTTGAATATGTACATAATAACTAAGATTTGTGATTTCACGGATACATGCAACTCAGATTCCATATGCTTCCTTAACACCCCCGCGTGATATAAACAAAAAATAAGGCATGACCTCAAAAATGAGGGGCTGAGAGGGCTACAAAGTCTTCTTTCAATAACTCTTTATTAACCAATATTTTGTTATCAATTATTGAAGTAAAATGTTAATTGTAGAGCTATTTATCTATACAGTACCACACCTAAGTCATATATTACGTAATTAGGGGTTTCAAGGGGCCAGAAGATAACTCTTTACTGAACAAAAATTTGTTATTAATTATAGAAGCAGAAATGTTCAGTGTAGAGCAGTTTATCTATACAGTACCATACCTAAGTCATATTTTTGGTAATTTCAGGTTTCAAAGGGTAGGAAGTTTATAACTTTGATCATTAATATCTGAAAAAGGAGAAATCTTTTGACAACAGTTGTTCAGAATAATGTTCTTAACAATATGATACCTAAAATGTTGTTGTTTTTGGCCTCAGTAAGGAGTTTTAGGTCGGCCTCTAAAAGACATTTGTTCAGATATCTCGAAAACCGTTCAAAATTCGAGAACACTTATTGAACAAAATATTTTAATATTTGCAAGACTTTTAATTTGATATCAAGAAAAGGGGACTGACCCCTCAAATTAGAGGCTAGAAGGGCTACAAAGTATTTTAATAATGACTCTTTTCTGATAGATAATTTGATAGTTGTCATTAAGGAAACAACACAACAAAGAACTTTGTAAGCTTACACTAACGCTGAAATCCGTTTTAAAATCGGACGATGCACTACAGAGAAATTGTGGTTTAAAAATTGATTTTCATGGAAATTTTGATTCCGCATTCTTGGCTAAGGAAATAGTTTTATGTTCAAAGTTAAATTAATTCGTACCAAAAATTATTTAATAATTGTTAAATCGTACTAAAACGCGTTCGGGTTTATTTTCTGAAATCAAAAAGATGTTTGTTAATTCGTATTCAAAAAAGTTATGCATTATTCGGATAATGTTAACTCGTACTAAGAATAATTCCATTTTTTCTTTCTTTCTTTTTTTGTTTGTTTTTGTTGAAGTGATTCATGTTATAACTTCAAGAAATCTGCTTCTTAGAGGCACTTCTAGTTTTATTGTTGACATAAACGGAAGACCCACTCGTTGCTTTTCAACAAGCTTTGCTCTAATTATTGTTATTCTTCTAGAAGTTTATTTTACACCTTAATAACATTTTGTTTGTCATCCGATTTCACTCAAATTTCAGTGTGTATTGTAAATTAGATTTAGTTTTTAAAGCACAAAAAGATGAGAAATCGTAACTTCGGGTTCGAGTTTTTCCTCTTTTTAAAAAGTTAAAGGCATATGTTTCCGTAGCAAATAATCACAAATTAGAAATCTTTAAAAACACCTTAAATGTTGTCCTCTGATTTTTGTATTTTAGATTTTTCAATTGTAACACTTGAACTATATAATCGAAATCTATGTTTTAAAAATTGCTAATTTTTACTCATGTTTTTGCTTCGTAACTTTTTAGTTTGAAATATTCTTAAATGCATATAGAACAAAGGTTGTTAATTAATTAAAAGGCTTTCATTTGAGACCAAAAGGGGGCTGTCTCCTTAAATAAGGGATCTAGGCGCCCGTAAAGTATTTGCGGTATAACTAAAAACGATACATACGACGATAATATTGTCGCTGGAAAAGTTGTTCTTCATTATCTTTTCAGTGTAATTGTAATAAAGTATTGTTTGGATATTGCGTAATATGAGAGTTAAAAGCTTCACATGAAGACAGGCACAGGTCCGCTTTCATTTTGCTTATAGGGAAGAGCTCCATGTGCATGTTTTCATGTTGCAGTCAATGCTTTTCTTGTCTAGATATATCCCAAACTTATCACAGATATGCCTTTATCTGTTTTACGAGAGATCTAACTATACTCTGCAGTCTTGGGGTTACATTAATGCAAAGAAAAGTCGCATGAACTAATTTTCAAGAGTACAAATTTATTTTCTTAAGCCCTGATTGGTCAGAAATGAAGGTTGTGTGAAAAGACCTCCTATCAATATATGTAAACCATGAGAAGTGTAAGGAGAAGGGGGATGGTTTTATTAAGACTGATTGACAATCCTTTCTTTACTTGAAGCTGTAACGGAAGACCTCCTCGTTGTTTACAACGAGGTCGGCTCTAGTTTTATATTATTATTTTTTTCTCTCTGACATTTTTTGAGCGCTATAACTCAAAAACTATTCGGTCGATTTTCATTAAATTTTCAGGACTGATAGAGCATTTAATGTGCTTGGTTTCAAAACATTTTGAGCTGATAACGTAATTTCCGGTTTGAGATGTTTAAGATTTTGTTAATTTTTTAGGGCAATTTTTTCCACGTAACTCCTCTGAAACTAATGGTATTAAAAACGTGAAACTTTCAGGAATATGTAGATGGATGTCTGTGGATTATCCTCTGTATTTGACATTGTGGAAATTGCGCAGGGCGCCGAAGCTCGCCCAAGGTTGAAATTTAGCACAAACATTTTTGGCAAAATATCTTTAAGGGCATTGGCAACGTTCCTGGTTTCTGGACAAAATTTTTCATAAATTCTTAATTGATTTTATATGTGTCTATATAGATAACAACAGACACTAGAGACCCCTCTTTCCATCCTTATTAAAAAAATATTTCCAAAAATATTAATTTCGCATTCAACATTGATTTCAATGTAATTAAAGGAACAAATCGCAATAATTAATATTTGAAAGGAGCAATTTTTTTATGAGTGAGATATGTGATTATAAATTAAATGATACATATTATTGTGAACCGATTTTATATGATATCCTACTGATAATGAAATATAGGGCGAATATTTTCAGAAAAGTGTGAACCTCAATTTGCTCTATCCTATCCAAGAGTTACAGTCCTTGATTTTGTCACAGTACACACACACAGTAAATAATAAAGGTCAATAACAATTATCTATACCGGTACTTAAATGTATCTTTGAGGTATCAAGAAAGAAGAAGGTTCTAATATTTTTGAATTCCTAGTTAGCCTTTAGGCTTGCTCTAAGAGAGCAAAAGTAACTCATTATTTATTGTCAGAAATGTCTCTTTTACAAATCAATAATTAAAATGTGAGTCATTGAAAATTCTGACTTAGCAATGAGGTCAGTTTAATTTAGAAATAATCTCATTGTCCACAAAATAAAGCAGCTATGAATAGTTTATGTGTATATAATATTTCATGCATATACATGTATATGTGTGTACTGTACTTTAATATCAAAACAATAGGTATGAAAATAAATGAATTTAGACTCTCGCTCTACTGTCTTTTGTTAAAGAGTATCGGAGTTAATCAATGTTTGGTTCACTTCTTTTTTTTATTTCGCTCGTCAATATCTTAAAGATGTTGCGGTAGGTCTGACCCCCCCCCCCCCCTTCCTCGGTCGTCTGTCAATAGTAAATAAGAAAACGAAAGGTCATTTAAAATCTTTCTCACAATGTTTGCCATATAGGAATTTGCTCCTCTCTTTTCTGAGGCCCATGTAACCTGCTTGTTGACGCAGAGCGATATATAAATATCGCTTCATCTTTATTCATGACAGTGATGACATACTTTGTTTACCTCGGAAACACTGCTTTTTTACCATAATATTCAAAAAGAGCTCATATTACGGGAGATTACTCCCAGTTGGAAAACAATTCAAGAGGGGTAACTCTAATTCATTGTATAAAAGAGAAAATGCAGGTGCGGATTTTTTAAATCCGGAGCACTTCGTTGCCAATGCCCTTAAACTTGTTAATAATTTGTTAAAACATGTTATGCAAAAATTGTTAAGATTTATTGCAGTCTTCATTATATTATATTCAAAAATAGGGCTGGCCCCTCAAGTTAGGGGCCTAGAGGGCTTTAAAGTCTTTTAACAATAACTCTTTACTGAAAAAATTTGTTATCAATTATAGAAGCAAAAGTGTTCAAGGTACAGCTGTTTATCTATACAGTACCATACGTGAGTCATATGTTACGTAATTAGGGGTTTCAAGAGGCCAGAAGTCTAAAACTTTGATCATTTATATCTAGAAAAGAACTTTTTTGAAAAGCATTGTAGATCAAAAAACGCTTAGAATAATGTTCTGAACAAAATGCTACCTAAATTTTTTTGGTTGGTGGTCCCGGTAAGGAGTTTAATGCTCGGTCTCTTCAACACAACTGTTCAGATATCTTTAGAACGGTCAACAATTTCTGACCACTTGTCGAACAAAATATGTTTAAATTTATAAATCATATTATTTGATATCAAAAAAAAAGGGCTAGCCCTTCAAAAAAGAGGACAAGAGGGATCTAAAGTATTTTATAATAAAAATTTATTTAAAAAAATTGTAAATCAATATTGAAGGAAAAATGTTCATTTTACAGCTGGGTATTTATTTAGTACCTTACCTAAGTCGTACACTACGTAATTAGGGGTTTTAAGGGGCCCAAAGTCCAAAACTTTGATTATTAGAAAAGCATTTTATAACAAATGTTGCTCAATACAATGTTCTTAACATATGATACCTAATTAAAATCTTGAAAAGATGGTGTGAGTTGGTAAAAAGGCAGAATAAGGTTCCATTCTAATTCTCATGCATTCCATTCAAGAAATGTTCATTAATGCCATGGTCTTGAAACTAAAATAGAATAAACATATAGTGTTAAGAGGATTAATCTTTGCAAACAATGTGCACTCATCAAATACTAATAAAGTCAATGCAGTTATTTCACGAATGTGCTATAAAGTAATACCGACAATGTAATCTTTTCTAATAGTGTACATACATTAATGTATTACATCATTTTGCCCCTAATTTTAATCATAGCTGACAGTTTTTTATCTATTTATTATATATATAATGTCAAAAGATAGTTGCATCATGTGCATGTACTTAAAGTAATTTTAAAAGCCGTAAAAAATGTTTAGTCTTACAAAACACTTTAAATTGTTTAAATGATTATACAAATGAAATATGTACCAATATACTAGTATTTATGTCACAAGTGATATACTTTTAAAGCAATATCATTTATACGACAAAATCAGGAAACCCGGGTCAATCAAGTCTGCACACAAGTGAAAAATGTGATGATTCAAATAGTTAAAACAGAATCATAGAAACCATCTGCCTTTGTTACCAACTGGTGTAACTTAAAGATATTCAGATTTCCAGTGGACAAGAAAGATATTAAATATATTGAACAAAGATCAAAGTCATAAACACTTATGTAACAAATGAAGTTTTGTATGAGTTGCAAATGTCAACATTCTATGTACACCAAACTAGAACCATTTTAACAAGAGCTTGGACTTTAGGTAGTTGGTGTCAAACAGCAATGTCTCTATTTCAAAGTAGGACACTCGGCCATTGCTTTTTGAAATCAATAAGATTTGTCTGGCTCTTGAGCTAAGACTATACAGTCAATGTATATTTCATTCGAAACCAGCATTATTTTTAACTTGTTTTGACGCAAGAAATAGACAGTTCATCCGACTGAAAGTCCAAGGCCTTGTTAAAATGCATTTAATGCGTCAATAACAAAAACGAATCTGAAAAACATATTTACAGTGTAAAAAATTCATGGGCTTTCCGCAAATTCTATTCTCTCAGAGAGTGTAAAAGACATTTCTTTAAGTTTATAACTTTTTCAAAATCCTGGTGTATTCCTTTTAGAGGTTCCCATCACTTCAAAAACCGATAGTCATGCAGTGTTTCAACAAGATGCCTATACAAACCTTTCTCTTTTACACAAGACATTGTGGCAATTAAGATGACTTTGCTTTGCTTTCAATCTGCTTAAACCAAATATATATATATCTTCATATGGATGATAAGTTGTAAGTTTATTACATGACAAAGAAGTCCTCTTTTGACTTAAACTATACGTTTTAGTAAAGAGATATTGAAATAACATTCTTTTAAAACAATTACAATGATACATGAGTGTCATTAAAATGCGTTAGTCTAATTGAAATATTCATATTGAAAAATATTTGCACATTAATTCCTTAAAACAAAAATTTAAATAGTAGAACAGCTTTACGTAGAGATAGGTTTAAGCATTTTTTTACCCGTTAAATGATAGCATCAGTGATATATTTAAACCCAATTTGTATGTTTTAAACCTCTTAATCTAAAAATGCTGGGAAGAGTTACGAAATAGGGATCTATGCTACAGAATAACAAATTTGCTTTGATTTCCAAAATTACAGTAGATGTGAGTGTCATATTCAGAAGTAAAATATTTTCCTCAATTGTCCTCAATTTTGAAATAAATTATATCTACAGACTTAGTTTGTAATAAATGGTTAAATTAGATTAGTCTTACAAAGTCAGTTGGAATTCGATCAAGTCAATTCATGGCTAAAATAATTATCTAAAAATTAAAATTGTTGTCTTAGTTAGATATTTATTTGTATACATTTTTAATTATATTGCGACCAGAAAGCACTGGATGTTTTTATTCATCGTAAAACAATTATCTAATAATACTGTAGCATGCAAATAATGGCTGCTGACATTCACTTTTAAACATTTTTATAAATTTTTATTGATTACAATGCTTTAGAAAAGATTGCTAGTGATTAACTAAAGTTTGAGTGTCAGTCGTAGAGTTATAAGCGAATTACAGAGCTCACAATTCTCTACTTGTAAACATTGCGCATGCCATGTTTTAGTGTGCATTGGTTCAATATGCCGTTTTTTCAAGCTGATCTCTCTCTCTCTCTCTCTCTCTCTCTCTCTCTCTCTCTAAATTCGCTTTAAGCATAAATAATTTTTTCATAGCGAATAAGTGTCATTTTTATAAAAATGAGCACACTCTACATGAAGAAAAGTGACCCCTGTAGTATAATTAACTCCTTATAGATGAAAGTTTTTTAAGCATAATTTTTTTATTATTTGTGAAATAGTCTTTTCAATATTGTAATCTTTACTGCAGTTTACAGAAAGTACCATTGAGAAGGGGGTATATCTTAGAAAAAAAATCCTTCCTTATATAACAAGCCTTATATAACAAGACTCTGACGTATTGTATCGAGGTACCGGTGTGGTTGTCATAAGTTATATTTACATGTATCTCATTATTACGAGCCACAACACATTAGAATTATTTCGAGATACAAGACACTATAAAACAAAATTCTGTTTATCAGCGATGAAAGAGTAGACTTGATGTTGTTCATGAATTATATTTGCAATGACCATTTTCCCCTTCTACTAACTATTTGATATGAAATTTGATCACCCAGAATAAATTATGAAACCAAAATTATGAAAAGTTTACTCCATTGTTAGGCATTACAACCACGCTGAAGTTAGCTGCCACTAACAACAGCCAATAAGCCAGTAGAAGCTAACGGCCAATAAGGAAAATCATCAAAGTACTGAGAGTACTCGATCAGAACATATATTATACTTTATCATCGGCATACTTTAATCAAAAAGCAAGACGATTAATGCATCAATAATTTGTAGGAGCATTGACAACTTCGGAGGAAGTAATGATCGCCTGGATAAGAAATACTAATAGAATCATTCATTATTACGAGTGTGGGATAGTGAAAATCCACCAAGGGGACAAGATTCATAGTCTAGGACGAGGCTCTGCCGAGTCCTAGACCGTGAATCTTGGACCCGAGGTGGAATTTCACTATCTCACACGAGTATACAATGAATGATTATTTTTCTCGCATTATTGTACATTAAAAAACCGTGTCTGACAACTTTCTGTCACGACGTTCAAAAGATTACTTTCGGTTTATCCCTCCGCGTGCTTCAAATAGTGCAAGTCAAAATAAGAGCACCCGACAGTTTCATTAACAAAAATATAATGAATTGTAATAAACTAAGCAAAACAATTTCTTGATGAATAATCTCAATCAATCATTTTGCATTTCCATACAGCAGAAAACGTTTGTTTACGTTTTAAAGCGGCGTAGTAATACACAGTGTAAGACAGAAAAGTCTCACACTGCTGTCTCACACCGTACAAACCGATCTCACACCGGTGATAATGCGAAAAAAATGCGTCTTGTGATCAAAACCAAGTGATATATAAATCACTCGAGACCACCTTGTGGTATCCGTACAGCTCAAAGTTAAGACCTGAAAATAATAGCCCTATAGATCACCTGCACTGCCCTGTAATTTGTTTGATGTAAACTTTCAACAAGTATTCCTTTTAAAGGAATGATCGGCAATAATGATATATTGATAGCTAGAAGCATTCAACATGATCAGTTTGATGTAAAATAATTTAAAAAGTACTGCATTTTTACAAAATATAGAATATTTTGAATCTGTACACCATAAACCGTCAACAAATTTAATTTTGAAATAAATTTTGGGAAAGCCGTTCGTAAACTCCTTGTCTAGTTTTATATTTTTAACGTAATTATTAAATGTTAATGTATCTTCTACTTCAGAATACTCAGTAGGGCTCTTCAAAAAGCATTAACACGTATACAAAGTAGAGTTGTATTAAAATAATTTAATGCGACTGAAAAACATTGAATGCCATCATAACTTGCTATTGAGGTCGCATTATAACGTGACCTTGTTTATAAATCAGGCCGTCTTCCTAGCTACTATTATGCAACATCAATAGATCGAGGTCAGTTCATGGAGCATCTTCTTATGATTGAGGTCAGTTCATCGAGGTCAACTGCATTACTGAATGAATATTTCGATCGAAATTCTTACGCGTGAGACAAAATGTGCATTCTTGAATGAACAGGTCGAGCTGTATTTTATGTATGTTTTCATCTCTTAAGGTCAATGAATTGAATTAAAACTGAGTAAAAAGTTATATAAATACTAAACCAAGCTTCAAGTTTTTATAAAAACTACTTCTGCAAGCGGAATGTGTGCGCACGTGGAAGCATTTGCCGATGGCCTCATATGGACACAACAGTGATCGGCCGAAGCCGATCACAAAAAGGGAGATACCGGCCCATCATTCACCAACATATCGTTGTGATAAGTTAAAAAAAAAATGACAAAGTTCAAATGACCTAAATGGACACATTTAGATTGGCAACATTGCCGATGCAATTGTAAAGTCGCGATAGAATAATTGGTAAGTGTTTAGCAAGCTGTGTATAAATTTTGTTGACCAAAAATCGTTTTTAAATAGTAAAGGTATATAAAATGTTGTTTAGAATTATTCATGTTAAATGTCAAGTACAGTTCAGCCGATTTATACACAAGTGCAGCGTCATTTCCTGCCATATGTCGACGAGAGAAGAGACGTAATTGTTAACAATCAATTTGTGGAAATGAAAGTGCGTTTGAGTGTGTGTTTGCAACAGATATGAAAAAACTATATACAGCGATTCCTTTACAAGTTCGGTGTTTATAACTTCAAAATCAGCTGAAAAGAATGAAAATTCAAATACTTAAAAGTCAGTATCTTTGATACGGTGTAACCCATTTGTATTCCTGTTTACAGCGGTGGCCATTTTCTTCATGTTTAACATGAAGAAAAATAACCCCTGGTTTTTTTTCTTCAGACAAATCCAATTATTCTACAGCAAGGAGGTGGGGTCATTATTCTACGTCGATAAATGACATCCGGTCATTATTCTACGGGGGTCATTATTCTTCCTTACACCTGCATTATTGGCTGGGGCATATGCTCTTTATATACGGTAAATAGATATTGTACGAAAAACGTCAGAAGCAAAGTATTCAAGGAAGAACTCCTTGAATTCATATGATGTGTATTTTGTATGTATTATTTCATATTGCACGATTGTATCTGAAACAAAATGATTAATGAATACCAAGAAGACATTTGTTTTGTACTCATTTATCCCTAACCAATTGGCCTTGAATAATAACATATTACATGTAATTTTGCACTTCATTTCCATTCATAGTCTACCAAACTTCGTGACTGGAATTTGATCTAATAACAAATAGTAATAGATTATACAAAAAGTTTAGATAACATATAGAAACAATGGAAACACATATTTAAGGTTATACAATTTTATTTCGCCTGAGCCGAAATTTCAAGTGAGTTTTTCTTTTTGTCGTATTCATCGTCGTTGTTGTCGTCGTTGTAAACTGTTCGAATATAGAGAATCACTAGGTCATTTTAAACTAACTTGGCACAGATCACCTCTGGGCCAAGGAAATTCAAGTGTGTACGAAAGAAGGATTAACCCTAATTCAAGAGAGATAAATGAGAAATAATACTGTATATGCATTTTTGTGTTAACATTAGGTCATATCAAGACCCAAGGGGTAGGTTGGGGCCACAGATGTGGGGAAGATGGTCAAACTGTTACATAGTAGTATATCGTGACAATCTTTAAAAATCTTTTTACCAAGGACAGGTCGAAACTTATGCGTAAACATCTTTATGTAGTTTTGATTCTAGTTTGTTCAAATCTCGACCACCCAGGGGTAGTATGGGGCCACAACGGGGAAACAGTATTTTACATATTTGTAAAGTGTTGCTCAGATGAGCAATGTGACCCTTGGTCCTCTAATTTTGTGTTTTTAAAAAATGGTAAAAGCTGTTGAAAAAGGTTTGGTTTCTAATATAAAATATCTTTGAAAAATCAGTTTTGTGCCGGAAAAAATTGTTTATCAGTTGGCCAAAAATATTGAAAGAAAACACGCATAAACAATAAAGTTTTAAAGATTAAATATAGTAGACTATATCATGTATAGATTTATTCTGAACGTGCATCAAACCCCCTGGCATTGATTAAGAAAATAAAAACAAGATACGCGTGGACCACATTGCATACTTAAGTTCACAAAGCACCGGCAAGAACACGGAAATACACTGCTAAAAAAAAGAATTACATGTATATCATTCTCTTTCAGCACAGATCATGTGTTTAACTTCAAACACCTACCCAGGGGATTTTTTAAAATCAATATTTGCTATATTCATTTACAAATAAGGATGTTTTAAACAAAGTTTAATTGAAGTTGAATTATTGATCTCCTTTTGTATAAGTTTTGCAGTAATTTCACTTTTGGAAAGAATTTGGTATTAAATGTAAACAGTTTATAAATTCTTATCTGTAATGATGATTTCTACCAAATTTAAGATATGCAGGACACTGATCACGTGAATATCATTGTTTTGCTGCTTTGATTTGCTTACTCTGTTATAATTTACATATATGATTGGATTTAATGATGCTTTGATGTATTTTATCTATGACATCAAACATGATTTGTTAGATTCCCCGTAATTTACGGCTCTTAAGTAGTCATTGTCACAAATACTGTTTTAGAGAGACTGCAGGAATCTGGATTTATTTTGTTTGCTCGTAACAGAGAAACATTTTAAAAATTCTAAAAAGAGGATCGGTGCACTGCTTATCACAGTATCTCCCATTAAATAATAAGAAAGAGGTCGTGAAGTTTATAGTGCACACCCTCGAAGTAAAAAAAATGATTTTTTATGTTGCATTTTCTTTTTATCAATTTAAGAAACGGTAATTTTGAAGTATGAGTTTTTTTTAGGCTCATCGTAAATTGAAGCCAATGTTCTAACTGATTTGTATTAATTACTATTTATTGAAATTTTATCAAATATGACTTTAAAGTCAGTATATTCAGTTTTTAAACAGGGAAAAAACTTATTTTGTCAAAAAATTAATATTTCAGTAAAACAAGGTAAAAAAGAGGAATTGAAATTAGTATATTTTTGACATTCTAGTGTCTTCAACTTTGAACAATAACAAATATTTATGAGGTAATTAAGTAAATAAATGAGTTTCATCATTTTGTTCCTTCTTAACTGAATTTGATCTAGTTGCTCTAAAGAAGAAAAATGACACTACTTATACATTATATCACATGGAACAATATTGTAGAATATGATATGATATTGCATTTAATCATGTGATACGATATTGTAAAATATGAAATTTTATAATATTATATGATACAATGTCCTATCATACGGCACAATACCATAATGTACTAACATATACCACATTCCAATAATAAACCATGAAACAATATCATATAATATGATATAAAAATATGATTTTGGGATACATATCATACATATACAATATTGCATTATATAATACATCAATGTATCAGGTTTTAAATTAGTATACAATATCGTATCATATGATATAAAAATAAGATTTTGGGATACATATCATACATATACAATATTGCATTATATAATACATCAATATATCATATTTTAAATTAGTATACAATATCGTATCATATGATATAAGATTGTATTGGATAATATGTTATGATAAAATCTTCCTTCTGTATGTATATTTTTTCTGCCATTCATCTTTATTTTCTAAATATTTTTTTTAAATGACGTGAGTTTCACATTTTGGTTAGTTATTATATCACTAAGAGTGTAATTGCAACGCTTAATGATAAACATGTTTGTATCATTAGGGTTTGACCTTGTAGCTTTTTTCTTGTTTCGTTATGCGTTAGGCCTGTTTTGCATTCGCGACGCTTAATGATAAAATTGTATCATTAGGCGGCGATTTATCATTAGTGGTTGATATTGTCAACTGTAAATGCAAGAATTTATAGCATTAGAGGTTGCAATTGCAACGCTAAATACAGCGCCTACCTGATACACTGTAACATTGGTCTTTGGACTAGGTTTAAAAGTTTGGAATGCTACTGCCTTTTTTTTGGGGGGGGGGTATTTCTTCTTCTTCTTTTGAAGTATATTCTACATGTAATACTCAACTAATAATGTATTCCATTCACTAAAACTGAGTCATCGATACTATGATAACAATATAAAAAGGACCGATATTCAAATTCTCTCTCTCTCTCTCTCTCTCTCTCTCTCTCTCTCTCTCTGGCGTTTACGTCCATATATTGAAGTTTTAGCAATAAAAGAGAAAATTTATTAAATATCGTTTAGATATTCTAAGTAATGGATGAATGTGTAGTTTGTTTTAAAGGTTTACTTTTATAATATTAATCGTGATCAATTTTGTTTGGTTTATTTTGTATTGAAAAAAGGGATAAAGAAATTGAATAATTTTTCATATGAAGTCCAGCATGATTTCTTGTCATCATAGACCAGGAGCATGTTGGAAAAAAGAAATATTTTATCAAGCAAATATCACGCATTTCTCTAACAGGTTTTCACAATTATCAGTTGCTACTTACTGAAGGAGAAATACACTTCGAAAGAGATTATATCGGTAACTGATAGACTTATAAGTAAACATTGAGTTCCAGCTTGTCTTCCGCCGCATGCAATCATGTGTGTAATCCTGATTTTAAAATTCAGTAAGTATCATGACCGGGGGAACAGGGGAAAAGGGTGTCATTGCAACATAATTATGAACTATGGTAGAATGTACATTGTAAATTATTTCTTGATGTTAAATTTTTATTAACATAAACAAAAATCATTATAGGTTAATTAAAATACAGTCTGGAAGAACTAAAATGCGAAGGATTTTTGTTTTAGAGGCCGTTTTCTCTATCTGCTGGACGATTTCATTCGTTTTAAATAGGGTGTTTAAGATGCGTGTCGTACTAGATGTACACGTCCACACTTCAGCCAATGTATATGTGTGTTAGACTAATAAGTCCTATCTAACCTATTCGATCTTATGTATCGTTGTTAACAAGTTCAAAGCTTTGAATGATACCCCCACCCGATGGAAGAATCCATTCTTACCAATGAAGTTTCAGTAAACAGGACTTTGCACCAGAATGTCTCATTCATTAATTTTTTTACGCACCGTTATAGTGGACGAGTCCAAAATAGAAACTTTTGAGACATATCATACAATGTGAATACTATGGAGTACACATGCACTATGCATGCAGTTAACTGCGCGTTTATTTTCTTGTTTTGAGAGTCCTTTAATTGTTTGAAATGACGTAAAGGCGTTGAATATTGTTATATTATATTACGGCCCTCACCATATACATTGCTCGAATTTAATAGCCAAAACATTGCATGGCTTTGCACGTACCGATAATATTTTTAAAATTCAAAACTTAAAATGATTACTCATATGGCTATTTATATGTACACATATAGATAATGTACATTCGTGATTCAAAAGACCTAAAACCGAAAAGGCTACGTAATGCAGTCATTGAGTTTACATTTTATAGAACTTGTAAAAAACACATTGCAGGTTTGAATGTTTGTTAATAGGCAATCTATCAATTCGTTAATGATTTTCTATTGCCAAGGAAGGCTACATCGTATTTTATGAACATTGAACAACATTATTTCATTGCAAATGTTTTTCCACGGCAGATAGCGAGTGCATCAAAATTTATTCAATTGCCTCTTTAATGTTTGTATGTAAATAATTTATTAATTGCTGATGATATTTTCGCTTGCAGATGTTTTGCAAATAGTTAAAAAAACGCAGAACGCGAGGCGAGTCATAATTATTATCCCTAAAAACCATATCTTTAAATTAGCGGCTTTTGATTCAAATAATATTATAGTCGAATATTAAGTTTACTTTTTAAAATCATCTTCACAGTGATAATAGTATCTTCATCGCAAATCAGTATTTTGTTATTCTTTAATAGAAAGCGGTCTATTGGAATCAATTCCTTATTCTTTTTAAGAGGGATGGTCACGAATTTGGTCATTTTTTTTCCTCCGATATTAATGGTTACAATGCTTCAGAAAAGGAATTTTTAATAGGCAATCCAAATGTGAGTGTCATTTGTTGAGTTATGAGCAAGTTACTGAGCTTGCAACCCTTGCTTTGAAAACAAAGCTTCTGTTTACATAATGAATTGTGAAGTAAAAATTCCAGTTTTAGACCTAAAATGAATGTGTTAATTAAAACGTTAAATGCTGTTGATAGACAGATAAGCTTGAAGAAGATTTTTTACTGGTATATATATTTGACCTATGAAAACAAAAACAGGACACGAACCTTGTTTACTTGACAAAGAATTGTAAGCCTTGGATTTTGCTTATTACTCGAAGGCAAGTCGAACTCGATATCTGATAATTGTGTTGGAATCGTACATTTACTGTACAGTAGTATTTGCAAGAAAATGTCCCGTCGTCTCTTTTCTTATGCCCTTAGTTTTAGAACCTTAATCAAACCCGACTGAAATACCTTATTTGCAGGACATAAATATGTAGATAGACAAAAAGTTTGAAATCGATTTTCCAAACCATGATAACACAAAGTATTGAATTTTAATGCATTAACGATCTTCCAACATCAGTTTAGAATTGGTATTATTTATTTTACGGCGACAGCCAGGTCTTTGCTAGATCGCGTACTGTATCGATTTTAGTAACAATTAAGTGGGTGTGAATATTAAACAATACTAGCGTATTAGCCATAAATAAATTCCAAAATGTTAAATATTATTATTTCATGCAACTTATTCTCTTATGTTTGTTCTTATATAGGTCCAAATGCTGCGCTGGATACATATTTGATAACAACACAAGTTTATGCATTCGTATGTACAAAATTTTAGATATGTATAATATATTTTGACTTTAAATGTCTTCATTAAACCGTCCTTAAATGTTTCTATCGCATGATGTATTGTAGCATGCCGTACTGGCTTTATTGGTAAATACTGCGAGAGAAAGTGTCCATACCCGTCATTTGGTGACAGATGCCAACTACGATGTTTATGTGAACAAAAGCATTGCGACATAGTTAGAGGATGCATCACGTTGTTAGGTAGGGTGATGTAACAAAATAAGTAAACGGTGAATAGTAGATTTGCATTGTATCTTACTATAAGTTAACAAGTAAAGATCTCTCAATGTACAGTAAACCGGCTTTTCTTTAATTTGAACTGTATCCATAACCAATGCCAACCCTGCATTCATTTGATAAACACGACCTGCCGTATTCAGAAAATTGGAGTTCCCTAAATGCAATACTTTGCGAGAAAATGAAAGTTCAACAGCTGGTATTTTTTCATTAATTAACAAAACTCAACATCCAAGTAGTATGCACACCTCTGATCTAGGTACCATTGATCTGCGAAACAAAAACTTCCTATTTCGAAAACTGTATGAGGAGTTATTTGTGCAATAGGGTTACCCAATGTGCAATGTTATGCCAAAATATGACTTAGTTCGACAGCAGTTTTTTTTCCAGAAATTATCAGAAATTAAAATCCTAGCAATATGCACACCTGTATATGTACCATTGATCTGCAAGACAACAACTTCCTATCCTGAAAACTGTATGAGGAATTATCCGTATAATAGGGGTACTCAATATGCAATATATTGCCAAAAATGACTAAGTTCGATAGCTGTTATTTAAAATTTTTTTTTTTTATCTGAAATCAAACTCCTAGCAATATGCTCACCTCTGATATATGAACAATTGATGGCAGAGGTTCAGACTGTATGGTGAAAATGGCGGTCGGGCAGGTGGGCAGCTGTCTAAAGGGGACCCATATTTTATGGATTGCTCCTCCTATATTTTTCAAGATGGAAAGTTGTTGTTTTGCAGATCAATTGAACATATATCAGAAATGTACATATTTCTTCGATTTTGCAACCCCTTCTTCAGTTTTTAAGATAAGAAGATTTTGTTTTGCAGATAAATTGTGCAGATATCAGAAGTGTTGCGATCGATTTTAGAAGCTGATATTCATGTATGACCTTGATTTTGCTTTTTAACAGCTAAACATAAAATGAAAAAAGAGAAGGATCTTTATTCTAAATACCAGAGATTATTTTGTTTTAGGTTTAAGAGTTTGGTTGAAAGTCTTTAGACCCCTCTTGACCCCTAAATTGAGGAGCCAGTCCCTTTTCTTGATTTCAAATGAAAGGTCTTTTAATTGTTTTGTGGAAAGGATTGTTTAAGGGACTGACCCTTTATCTCCTTATAGGGGCCAATAATCGAAATTTAAAACCCCTATAACGTAACATTTGAGGAAATTATTTAATTGAATCATTATTTTTTGTGTAAGAGTTAACGCTAGCGCGTTATGATAATTTGTCTGCACACACCGTTGCAGTTATGAAACCACACCAATCAAAAATAATGATTCAATGCCTATATTTACGTTTTTTAACATTTATTCTCTTTTTGAAAACATGATTTATTTTCAAAAATGTTTGCCTTATTTGAAGAGCCATTGGAACAGCCGAATCATGCTGACGAAAATAAGAAAATAACAGAGATTTGATAACTTATAAGAGAATTTTATTTTTCATTCTGTACTTTGATGTATTTACTTTTGGTTTACTAAGAAATTAATCAATTGTATTCATTTTACTGTTAAAATATGTTTACATCAAGAAATATTAATCAGCGTAAGTATTATATCAGGTAGTGATCTGGCTTGAAGTCGCGAGGAGAGTCAGTCGTGTTCTTCGAGAAATACTAAAGTAAGACTGTAATCATGCGCACCAGATAGTGATTGGGTCTTCTGTGTTATGCATATATATCACTCAAACGAATCAATGCAATTCGATAGGGAAAAGAAAGTAAATGTAATTAAAAGAGTTTAGAAATTCGTTGTCGTTCTTGAGATATCGAGAAAGAACAGTTTAAGGGCCGACGCATTATCTCCATATCGAGGCCATTTAAAGAAATGTTGATGTTTAATATTGTTTAATACATCAAAATGAGCATCTTTTATTCTATACCGTTTTTCAAAATATGTTTCCTAAAAGAGATACAATGGACAGGTGATCAAATATTTGAAATTTTAACCCCTATAATCCCCTAAATTCGTAACACATGAGGAAATCATTATTTTCTATAGGTTCATAGCAGTAAGATAAACATTTTTACCTCTTTAACCTAATACAAAAAAGTTTCCCTTAACGGCTAAGGATTAAAACCTTTAGACCCCTCGGGGTCCCTAATGTCAGGGGTCATGCTCTATGTCTAGGTGTCATATGAAAGGTCATTCAAAGCTAAACACAATTTGTTCAGCAAGTGAAATTCGTTACTGTTTTTGAGATATCTGAGAACAAATGTTGTAGGGGCCGACCCCTTATATCTTAATCGGGATTGTTTAACGAAGTTTTGATGATTGCATTGAACATTGTTCATTACATCGTTATGAGCGTCTTATTCTATACTGCTTAACGAGATTCATGCGATCAAAGATTTATTTTTTTTTACCCCTAAACAAACCCCAATTTCGTAACGCTTCAGAAAAACATTATAGTTTATGGGTATATAACAGTACGATGCACATGTTTGCTTCTATAACCTATTATAACATATCCATCAGTAAAGAGCTATAAATAAAAGACTTCAGATACCTCTGGATCCCTAATTTTAGGTGCCATTCTCTATATTTTTTAAATTAAATGAAAGCCCTTGTAAATAATTGCCTTTTATTTACATTACATGTCTTTACAAACTATTTTTCAAAAAAGTGATCAATAAAGAAATCCACAAAAAATCATCACTTTTTTGAAATCTCAATTTTCAAGTCCAGGCGAGCTTTTCGAAATAAAAATGATTTTTGACCATCATATGCATGCACAACATTTCAGCTTCATATCTTCAAAAATTAAAGAGGAGTTTCACCGACAAAAAACCCCGATAAAATCATAAATTGGCAATATCTCAAAAACGTAAGTGACGTCATCAATGAAAAATATTCCAACAAGGTTCAGACCAATACATATCAGATAAGCAAATTTTAAATTAGTCGAATAGGTCGTTGCTGAGAAACGGCGTGCACAAAATTTGTAAGAAAAAAAAATAAAACCGAAGAAAGATAATAAGTTCTTTCGTTGCCAACAGAAGACCTTAATAATGTTGACCAATTCTTTATTTTTCCTATTTGACCACGCCCGGTCCTAAACTATCATCTCATAACTCTCAAAGAATGATTTTCTTTTCCTTAGATAAAGACTTTAAGGAATTTTTTTTTCTTTTCTTTACTTGTAAATTTAATTAAACGTATTTCCTCCAGTTGTTTTAATGCCATGGATACTTTGTCTACGCCATTTATGCTAAATGTTGTGTTAGGCAAGTTTAATGTATCATGTAGAATCAAAATGCCTCCCTGCTTAATATTTAAACTTTCAACTTATTAATTTTCAAACTGAACTTAAAAATCGAAACTTGATTTAGACAGCAAGCATTGAATTTTAATATCAGATGAAACGATTCAAAGTTTATTATTTAACAAACTAACATTTGTCGATATATTTACGGACATACTAAATTATACTGTATTTTATTTTTAACAGGAAAATGAAATATGAAGTTGTTTTTTTTTTTAAATAGTGTTTGAAAGGAAATGATTTAAAGGTTTTATGACATCTACAGGAAGACACTGTTCCAATCATTTTCATGGTTGTAAACATCTTTTTTACATAATTCTAAATCAAATTTAGTATACATCTGATAACCAGTATTACATAAAATAATGTTGAATGAATATTATGTTTAAAAACCCGCAAAGCGTAGGGCTACATTTTAGTTCATGATATTCGCTGTTAGTTCAATAAAAAAAACGTTAGCTATTATATTAAGACATAGATTAATGTTTTACCAAGCAACCCTAAAAAAAAAACAGAACAAAGGTAATTATTTACTTTATCCTTTACTAGAAAATGGAACAGGCACAGATACAGAAAATAAGCCGCCTTTATTTGATCAAACTAAAGCTGCACTATATGAGGAAACTTCACTGCCAAGCACGATGTCAACGGCGGCTAATACGAAACAGCACAATGTCGTTGTTGTAATTCAAAACGGACATAGTCTAATCCTGATTGGTGTTTCCGTTTTTAATGCCTTCTTTTTCATAGTAATGTTTGTCATTGGAATGTACTGTGGGATCAGAAAATATCGGAAACACAACAGAAACAAGAAAGATAACTCTGCAATTGCTGTTCAATACCACGAAATCAATGAAGATTTAGCGGGTGGTAGCAGGAGTTATCGCACCCTTCACGCATTAGAAGAGACCGAGGTCACAGACAAGGCGTATGATGATATTGAGATGGGACAATTTCTTGTGACGTATGAAAATGAACCCCTGAATGGAGCTGGACAGAGTTCAGCGATTCCTCTACCGCCGAACAGAGCTTCGCAGACCATGCCTAAAGAATTTTACTCGACCCACGAGAATATACTAGTTGACAATGATCGATATTAAAGCATACAGAATATAAATAAATTTTTTGTTCTATAAAATTTTCCGGATTTTTTTCCCTTTTCTGTAGAGCAAGTCTTAATTGATTATATATAAAGTAAAGTATTTTATCCTCAACTTCCAATGAAAACTTTTGATCTGCGTATATTATGCTAAATGTCGCTAGTTATGTTTGCTGGCATATTATATCAAACATAAAAATGAATAATTCAATTTTTAACTTATTTGTTTTAAAATTAAACTAACAAATTGAAACTTTTCGATAGCAAACAAATTCAATTTTGATATCAGATGAAACCAATTCAAGTTTATAATGTAACAAACTAATTGACAATTGCATAATACTAAATGCATATAAATCAGATTACATACTAGGAAATAAACAGTTTATAATACATTCATGGATAGATTAATTGATATATTTACAATTATACTTACATGTACATTGTATTTGATTTTTAACAGGGATTAATTCTTTTTTTAAATTTTGTCTGAAGGGAAAGGATTTACAAGGTTTTTTTTTTTTTTTTACATCTGAAAGAGCATGAAACAAATTCCATTTTAACTTGATCAATTCCATTTGATCAAATTCTTTGTCTGGTTGTTAATTACATAGAAAACAACTGAAAACAATGCACATTTAATAAAGTTTTTATTTCCAATGAATAACAACTGCTTGTTAAGAAAATTGATTTCAGTATTAAAAAAATATAACAACAAAAGAACCAAGCATGGTCTGACAACTCATGAATTGTGAAGGGAAAATATCAGCTTTCCCTCATCACTGCAAGAGTAGGGTTTAAGAATTTTCTTAACAACTGCTTGTTAAGAATACCACGTTTAAGCTATTGCCTTACAACTGCTTATTTAAAACATAATAGACGATTTCAAGACATAAGGCTTATAAAAAATTGTGAATAAAAATACAAGGAGAAACAATACAGAAAACTGTAAGGTAGAAGATTCCAAGCTTGCATTTCTTAACAACTGATTGTTAAGAATAGCTTTTACAAACTAAATAAAAATTATTTTGACACTGCTAAAATCCACTTTTAACAATCAGTAGCAGTTTGTGATTCATAAAATTTTCTTAACAACTACTTGTTAAGAAAATTGTGTTTACAATAAAACCGTTACTGCATGTAACAAGTTCATGTTTAGATTATCAAAGATGGCTTTTGATGCAAAATATGACAACTGATTGTTATGAATGCCATAATCTCTCACAGTGCAAAGTTTGCAAGTCCTAACAACTGGTTGGCAAGAATCAAGCAAAAAATCAAGTTATCGGTTTGTAAACCTCTACAAAACCGTGTAAACAACTGCTTGGTTAGAATATCAGAATTTGCTTCACAGAGAGCAAACCTTAACAACTGATTGTTAAGAATGCCGAAATCTAAATGCCATTGGGAAACATTGAGGAAATTTGTAAAAGTTGTTGGTTTTAACAACTGGTTGGTAACAATTAAGCAAAGAATCAAGTTTAACATTTGCAATCCTTCACAAAACTGAATTTGAAACTTCTTAACAACTGCTTGTTAAGAATGTCAGAAGTTAAGTTTTTCTGTGTGCAACGCCTAACAACTTGTTGATAAAGAATTTATTCTTAATAATAAAGGTAAGATAACTCTGGAAGCAATAACAATGTATTTCTTAACAACCACTTGTTAAGAAACTCTCAAGAGATGCTCAAATCAAACTTAACGCTGTTGTTACGTTTAGAATACATTTGTTCATGAATATGAATTGATATCAATTGACAATGACAAGATGATATTCAACGCTATAAATGTCTGTCCTAAATGAATAAGTAATCAAGGAGACTAGAATGGAGCAGCACAAAACATGCAGAATTAATTAGTTATATATAATATATCAATTATATTTATCTTCAATGATTTAGTTAAAGATTCAAGCTGACGAAAACACACTTTTTCTGTATCGTTATCTTCGCCAAGTATTTATTTGTGTATATATATATATATATATATATATATATATATATATATATATATATATATATATATTCTGATACTTTTGATTACTCTGTGTTGTCTTTCGTTTTTCAAATTTTATATATATATATATATATATATATATATATATATATATATATATATATATATATATATATATATATATATATATATAAACTGAAAGCCGATTCAAAACCGCACCGGTTTCATTGTAATCTTATATATATATATATATATATATATATATATATTTATATATATATATATATATATATATATATATATATATATATATATATATATATATATATATATGTGGTAGAAATCATAGTAACTAAAGTTTGATCATGTATTGAAAATCTCGATATTCTTGGCATCTCTATTTATGTAATGCATCTTGTGAATCACACTAACTTAAGATTTTCCTGCGCGATTCTCTCTTTAATCTTTGATGGAATGTTTTTACTGTTAGTTAATTGAAAACGAGTAGCAAAACAGGAACTTAGTTTAACACTGACAATATGATCAGTACTCGTGAAGCAACCCTTATTCCTTTTGAAAATGTTCAATTCAAGGTCTTCCCCATTTACACTGCGCACTTCACCAATGTTAACTTCTGTCTTAGAAATCTTTACGACCACCATGTCATTTTTCTTGTACTTTCTTCTGTCTGTCCCTTGTTTTGTGAAAACCTGTAAATATTGCATAAAACAATTTTAGTTTAAGCCAAATCACTTTCATTTTTATAAAATGTAACCATCAATTAAATTAGAATCAATAGAACTTGTTTTATAATAAATAGTTCATTACTATATACTGATGAGCTTTGTTTATTAATATTCACTGTTAAATGTTCTGCTCTCTCTGATACTTTTGATTAATTGAACTTAGGCAGTAGCACAACATTGTTACCGATATATTAATTTCATTTTTAACAAAATAAAATAAAACAACAACGTGTTCAATGTTTATAGGAAACAAAATAATACAAAAAAATATATTAACATTTAGTGCCAAATTACGTTGTCTGGCAATTAATAGGATATGAAACTATGTATGTTGTCCCAAAGTAATGTAGATATGACATACTGTTTTCAGCCAATATATGTGCAAACGTTGTAAATACGAATAATACATTTTACCAGAGTTGCCTCTGCTTACCGCTGGTGCATGTGTCTTTTATAAGATAACTCATCATTTTTCATGATGTTAATTTTATTGCCATATACTTATAAATCCGTAAAGTTTAAATGCGTAATTATTCACAGCAATGAATTGTAGATGCATAATATTTTTTGTTAACCAATGTGTTTAAAATAACATGAACTCATTTGATTTCTTACTTATATAAACATTGAAACTTCTTATCTCATAACCCCTCTTATCGCTTAGATACATGTAAGTTATTAACTTCCCCACATACAGTATTTAATAGCGGTGTTTTCGATGTTAAAGTGTGTTGTGTTAGGTGATGTGTAATTAATCAGCTTGTCTCAAATGCAATATATTATCATCTTAAATGGTGTCAAGGTAAAGATCTTGATTACTGGTTTTTTTTATATTTTAAAGGCGGTAGCATGCATAAGTTCAGATTTGAACTTTGGTTTAAAAAAAAGAGCGTATTTAAAAGTCGGGATCTAAATTCAATGTGCTTTAAGGGCGCACAATAAATTAATAACAACGGAACTTTCTATTAAAATCTGCTGTTAAAAGTATTCTTGATATGGTACAATACAAACAATAGTACAAATTTACAAAGCGGGTATTAAATTTCATTTGAATAATCTCAAAAATAATTTACGTAAAATAATTTAGTAAACACGGTACATCCCCCTGATGTCGCGGACATGGAGTTCTATTTCTACATGGTCTACTGATAGAACATTCTACCAGAAAATATTTAAGAGATGAGCTTGAATACAAGTTAATATTGCTGCTTGATTCCAATTTTTACGCATATTCAAATTAGTAAAAAATAGCACGTACAAATTTTTAACAACGGGTTTTCATATTAAATTTAGAATTAATACAGTATTTTAATACGTTACTTTATACTGAATTAAGGAATTTAAAACCAATGCACAGTACCATGCACTTACATGTAAAAAATTGTTCGCTGTTCAAATAAAAAACCAAAATAGTCGTCTTTTGACGATAAGTACAGAACCGTTATTATTGAAACTGTTATCTTTTTAATTTCTAATGAATGAATCATTGATTTTCAACATCAGTCTGACTAGAAACTGAAGCTTCGTGTTTTTAGATTGGGTTCAATATATGAACAAATTTTGAGACTACATGTATTAGTATGTAGAAGTTATAAAGTTTATATGGGGAAGACCTAAAAATTGTCTCTACCGACAGACAGACGAATGGACGGACGGATAGGTTGATTCCATTACAAGTATACCCTGACCCTTAACTTCGTTTACGGGGGTATGGTAAAGCTCTTTACCTCCTTGAATTGCGATCTCTTTTCTTTGTACTTTTCAATCAAGTCTAATTCTTTTTCACTTAAAGTTGACATCGGGTCTACTTCGGTAGTTCGATTCAAGGTTGGCCAAGTTTCTTCATTTGAACCCAGAATTTCATATTATGCATAATTATTTTTCATACACAAATAACATTCACAATTTTGACTTTTTATTCAAATAAAAAGAATTATAAGATATGTCTTTTGGTGTTTTAAGATCATATATTTTTAATCAACCTCAAAGTAATGTGTCAAATCTGGGACCGATAATATTATTGAACCTCATAAGAGTTTGAATATCTTCTTCTGCCATGTAAGGGTGCACTTGATTCGGAATGCCTGGAGGTGTCATTTGACATCCAACATCGTCTAGTTTAAAGATTTCTAGTTGTCTTTCATCCGATGTTGGATGCCACTGTTCTTCTGTCTTAAGTTTTTTGTACTGCACATAAACATGTCCAGTTCCATCTTTTTGAACCCTTAAATGTATAAAATAGATGAATGTATTAGAAGTACAGAGTGTATTGCAATGTGAGTTTCGGTAATATTTATGTCTCGAAAAATCAAGGAAACAAAACAGCAGTAAGGCTGAAAAACCACCATTATTATTGAAAACATTGTTCCTACATTCTTTAAAATAAGCGCAGTCAGTTTACGGCTCATTACACGTTCTACATAAAGTAATCAAAGATACTATAGACAACGGTATCTTAAGGATTCTTTGTTGAAGAGCTACGGATATTGTCATATAAATATTAGTTTTGATAAAACTCCAAACACCCGAATATTAACAATTTCCTCTTTGTTAAGTCATTATTTTTTTGGTGTGTAAAGATTGTCTTGTTTTCATTGTAATGAATTTGTTTGACAGATGACGCTTGTATTATAGTACATGTATAAACATTTGGACAAGTGACAATGTACGCTCATGAAATGAGAGAGAGAGAGAGAGAGAGAGAGAGAGAGAGAGAGAGAGAGAAATTTAACAAACATTATTTTCTTCAACTACTACGATCCGACATGCAATTCCGGAGAGGGCTAACTCTTCTCAATTTGAACAATAAATTGAGCAAATATAAATTTACCAATTTTACTTCTACATGTAGAAGAAAAGTGACAGGCAAACAAGTAAGTTTTTTGATTAAATGTGTAATATCACAATGGTATTCTGTAACACTCTTTTGAGAGAGAGAGAGAGAGAGAGAGAGAGAGAGAGAGAGAGAGAGAGAGAGAGAGAGAGAGAGAGAGAGAGAGAGAGAGTATTTAACTTTCATTATTTTCTACAAATTCAAAGAGATATTGCATGTATTACGGAGGGTGCTTAATCATCTGGAATTTGAACTTTTATAAACACAAATTTACCAATGTTACTATTACACGTATAAGAAAAGTGGCATGCAAACAAAACACAAATACGACTTTTTTAGATTAACAATAGACAGTGTAATATGGTATTCTGTTACGCTACCTTTATGTATAAGAATAATTTCACTACAACAACGCAACCAGTTCGGGATTACCCGATCAATATTTGCTATAGTTAATACTGTGTATACACTTCGTGATAATCGAATCGGTTTTGCTCGCTCTCCTGTGAGCCACAAGTTTGCTCCGAAAGACTCAATAAAACCATGATTCTGCATAATTCTATCGATTTGTTTTGGTTCATGGCGAATCAAAGATGAAGGAACCGTTTTCTGAAAATTCTGAAATGCCGAGAGCTGACGACTTTTATTCAGATGGAACGCAAAGGACGGGTAGGTTTTTCCAAAGACTAACCGATGCGGTAAATGTTCAGCTTCCAAAAATTGGCCAGGAAAGGAGGTTAACACCATTGAGCATAGCAAGGTAGATAACTTTGGTTTAGTTCCTGTTCTCGTGTTTCTATCCCAATTATAAGGTAAAAACGTTGCTCTAAGTAAATAGCTGTTTGGTTAAAACTGACCTACAGATACTAATAACATTTTCAATGCTTCAGTAAGGAATTATTTTACACGTGAGATGACTAAAGAAAGAACAAAACTAGTCAACGTAAAACTAGATAGGTACATGTACATGCACAAATTCGAACACATAGTGTTCTTATAACCACTCTAAAAATCACTACAATTTTTTTCTCCATGCAAACTTTATACAATAAATGCACAACTACAAAATGATAATGTAAACAGGAGACTGTCTTCTTATTTACGCCCTCACCAGTCAATAACACAGGTCTTCATGCAATGACTCGATTGCTACGGTAACTGTGTATGTCGATGAGAACCTATTTGTCAATACGCCCCATCTGAAGACGAATGTCATGTTTATCATTGAACTCCATACTCCTTGTTCACTCACATTTACATGTATAAAAAAAAGAGTGTTCATGATCACATAACACAGGTATAAGAAATTATAAAATGAAAGATAAAACCCATATTGTTATCAAGTTTGCTACAAAAGGAAATCTTTATAAAAAAATTTTAAAAAAAAGAATAAGAGAGAAAGGTTATAAGAATAGAAAAAAAAAGAGAGTGAGACAAGGGTTTACTCTGATAGCTTCACATATTATTTATAAGACCGAGTCGTTAGTAACAATTCACACATGATCAGTGACGGCGCGGTAACATCTGCTCGTCTACATCTGATTATTTTTACTATTGATTGCACGGTCCCCTTTTCATCATGGAGGCTTTCTTATGATTAGTGCATTTTTACCTGGATTCCCTGACAAAACTTCTTTTCCATCTTAAATAAACAATGGAGCAAAGGTAACATTTACTATTGAATTGCCTAATTAATTTGATATACGAATTTCTCGTAGATTTATATAAAGTGTATCATCAAGTCCACGAGGTTGTGTAAATATACCACGTACATGCACGTAAAATACGATAGTTTAATTATTGATTTTATGATATTGGATGAAAAACCATGTTTTAAATGTAGGCCGACCAAAATTTCTATATAGTTTGTACAACTTTCACACACTATGTCTCTAGAATTAAAGGAGAACCATGTCTTATGTCTATACAGTTGTTTTTTCCAAATTGTAAAACGCCCCGAAGAATACCGAGTTATTATGTCGATTAATGTTGAACAAGTACATGTAGCATATTGGCCGCCGTCTCAATCAATAAGCATCTCACAAAGTACAGATTCGTCGGATATGTATGGCTCATTAAGCAAACTTATTTGTGTTTGCAACGCTTACATTACATTTAACAATGATCAAAGGCGAGTCAGAGGTGTGATGAGAGAGAGAGAGAGAGAGAGAGAGAGAGAGAGAGAGAGAGAGAGAGTTTTATTCATGATTGTGTGATAGAATTAGATATATTGATCATGTACTTGTATTTATAGATCATTTCTAAAACAAATTGAACTGGCTGTATAATAGCATTAACATCACAAAATTGATAAGATTTTTAAAGGAGCAAATTTAATTAAGATTTTTAATATGTTGAAAGGAGACTTATAATGATTTATTAACGGATAACTTTTCACCTTTAAAACTTAAATTGCAAAAGATATATTTAAACTCAAGTAATGTTGTCCTTTTTTACAGTGCGCTATTTTCGGTGATTGGTGTGATTACCTCCCTTCATTGGCTGTGGTCAGCCGTCACTTCCGGTTCCAGTGTGATGACCCATGACCCGATGAAGGAATGCCGGATAGGAGACGAGGAATCGTGTCCATGGTTCATGGTGTTCACAGAAATGAAAGACAAGATCAAGAATCTAGAGAAAAGTTACGAAGAGCAAGTCTCGCATCGCGAAACCCTAGAACGAGATTTTATGAACCAATCGGAATTGAACTACATTTTATCGGAAAAATTAAAACTGTTTTTTAAGAAATTGGATAATATTACTCTATACTGCAGCAGAGCTGAGTCCCAGGCAGCAGACATTTATGCCAGGTTATATTTCGATGGTGTGTTATAACTTATTTGATGCTTTCGTTACAATTTTTACATGCAGTAGTAAATTAAATGTCCTTTTTTAGACTCTTTATTTGCGTATGTGCATAAACACATTTTAAGGCACGATAAATAGCAATTCTAATTCCTGAATTAAAAAAGTAAATTCAATCTTTTTATAATAATTTTGAAACCAAAGTATTTAGTTTTTATGTCATGGCATACAGTTTAAACGGTACCTAAATGTAATTTTATGTGTTTACTTGCAGAGATGATATTATACTTCCTTTTAACAATTGTACTCTTCGAGATTTTTACGAGAGTTCGACCTCATACACAAGAATGGAAAGACGCTGTAGAGGTCACCATCAGAGGGTACTTAAACAAATCCGAGTCTACAGTGGCTCCATCTGACGCCATGACCGGAAGTACGGCATCTACACTTGATGACGCCACAGACAATGGGTCTGAATCCATACCGAACGGCATAATAAAAGAAGGAAAGGAAAAGAAGGTGCTTAAAAATTATTTTATTTTTTCTACTTTATCAATACGGCACTGGCGGTTATATTAATTGTGTATTCAGTTTTGCAGTGTTGATTATAAAATTTTGGTAATTAGCAGTCGAAACAGCGGGAAAGTGTGGCTTGACGATCGTGTGCTTATTACTTTTATTTATTTATTTTTTTTTTGTTGTCATAGAAAAAAATATTATAATACAATTAAAAGTGGACACCGGAAATCACGTTTAAACACATGTTATTCAAATTTTGTTTAATTATCGAGCCTTAAACTTTTCAAATGGAAAATGTTGTAAAGAAAACGTAACTACGTGTAATTTCGTTTATTTTTGAGGTTAAATTAGTATGTATAATTATGTTGTTTACAAGGTAAAGAGTATGAACTTTCTATCATTAAGTTGATGCGGTATTTTTTAAATTGTAAATAACAACTTAAATTTCATGAATTTTTTAAAGGCTATAATGGTATATATTTTTCATCATTTCAGAACGGGACGCCAACTCACACAGCGCCCTCTACTCCGAAACATGGCGTTCTCAGAAATGAAATGTGCATTGTGCTCTTTCGCAAGGAATGTATTAGCATATATAATTCAGTTGTTGAGACGCTATTATCATATTTCACGGAGATCAAGATCGCGTCAGCACCTTATTACGTCATTGAGAATATTAGTGACATCAGTAAAATACCTCATGTGAAATTGTTCATCTTAGTTTGTGACAGCACGATTTACTACGGAAGCGGAAGTAAGGATATTCGGATTGCGACTTTAAAAGTACTCAAAACTTGGGGAGGTGAGTCTTCTTATTAGTACTGTTTGTGGTTTAAAACTATTGAATTTATTAAGGTGACTAACAACATGTTATCTTTAGGAAAAAAATACACCATATTTTGCATCTTGTTACACGCATTAAGTAACAACTTTGCCTCATCTCTTCGGCAAGCTCTCTTGTCTGCATATTCACGTAGTAAGTACATGTAAAGGTATTGCAGAATCTGACGCACGGAACATAAATTTAAATAATGAAAAAATGGAGAAACCTTTTAAGTGCTATTTTCTATCATGCATTTCATTTTTTTATTTTTAATGATAACACCAATAGTAGTATTAATCTAAGCTTATATATCTAAATAGTAATTTTCACTATCTTACTACAGCTGTTCCAATATTGATCATCGGTAATGATGAAGAATCGAAGCGACTGACAGGCCACACACAATATAACAGCAATATAAGGTTTGTCTTCTCCAACGAACTTGTCCAGGATCACGCATCAGCCGGGCGAGTTTTCAGTTTTTGGCGGGAAATGTCCCCTCACCAGATGAGTCACCTTAGGAAAATGATAAAACCTATCTTTAATGAGGTGAAAACAGTTCCTCAGCTTAGGTACATTACATTGACGAAGTGATGTTGTTTATGAAGGATGTCGACTTAGTGCTCATTTTAAGTGACAGTTTTTCCATTCTATTTGTCGTGGAATGAATTTTACGAGGGAGCAAGATGTGTTCTTCCGCAGCTTTTCACGCTCAATTTGATTTTCGTGCCATTCTCGTTTTGCCTATTTTCTTCTTTCATTTTGCTTTTTTAAAAGAAAAAGGCCTATAAACGAAAAAAAAAAAGAAAGAAGAAAGAAAGTCCGCATTGTGGTCATGGGCTTTATTAAATAGTAGCCTGTAATTTGTGACGCCATCTTATATCTTGAGGATACTTACATGATGTAAACATTTGTCATCCCACAAAAACATATCGGAACACGTTTAAAAGAAAAAAAAATAGTGCATGTGCATTATATTTGTATTTGTATTTTTAAATAGAAAACCGGAACTATTTTACGACATTAAAGAATATGTCTTATACCTGTTAATTTATATCTAAATGTGACGGGTATAAGCTGGTGCTGGAATCATTTTTATACGTTTTGAATCCTAATGCTTTAAATTTATTTATATAATTTTTTATTAAAGAAGTTAATTTGTAATTCAAAACTTCTTTAAACTAGATTTGTAAGATCGAGCAAGCTTTAGTTTTTTTTTTAAAGTAAGTGTTAATGTTGAATCATTCCTTGTGTACATTGTACTTATGTTTTTTTTTTTTTTCAGAAAATAAATAATTCATTTTACTCATAGCGTTTCTCATATTTTATCACAGTGACCAAGAACCAGGAGTGATGAAAATGACAAATCTTATGTGATATTTTTAAAGAACAGCAACAACGTAATTCATAGTACACGATAAGACATGGAGTTGTCTCCAGTTGCACGTTTAACACGTTGTTCAAATTAAGGAACCATTCTTTGAGTATTAGGAGGGGGTCAAATTCGGTCAGCAGTGATCAAATTCAATAAAACCCAAAGGGCTTTAGGATAGATTTGATCACACTCGATCTCATACTTATAATTTTCAAAGAATAGTTCCTCATTACTTACATTAATATTAATATTTTTCAGCATTTGTACAATTCAATATTAAAATGGTAATTATTTACAAAATTGATTGCTAGTATTTTTATGGACAAAGACACTAAAAAATGTAAATTTTAGTTTTTATTACGAGGGAGTACACTATATAGCCTTACAAACTAAGAGAATGAAAAAAGAAAATGAAAAACAATGGCATTATCGTTCTGGGAAAATATTAAAAACAGTGGCACATAAAAAAAAATGATGATCATACTAATATAAGTAAATGGTTAA
Source organism: Magallana gigas (assembly GCF_902806645.1). Classification (NCBI taxonomy): domain Eukaryota; kingdom Metazoa; phylum Mollusca; class Bivalvia; order Ostreida; family Ostreidae; genus Magallana; species Magallana gigas. Next base: position 414,456 of record NW_022994865.1, on the reverse strand, counting down.
AGGTGTTAATAATATATTAGTTATTTATTTGAAAAAAAAAAACAATTGTTCAAGGTACAGAAGTAAACGATGCAAAAAAATGTAGCAGACAGTACTAGACACTTTCATACATTTGTACAATCTACTGATCTTCATGATAGATATTAAAATATATCGAAAACAGCACATACAGTCAATTGTGACTAGCTTCAGAACTGTAGATTTAGGAAAATTTGGATTGGCGGACATGTAGCTCCACGGGAAAATCGGATTGACGGACCATGGAGCTACAGTCCTGCTAAGACGAGTGTCCGTCCTGGCGGCTCTGACGCTCATGATCATCAGTAACTAAATATTTATATTAACGTGGATTTTTACATACTTACATGTACAACAAACACAGTATCTAAAGCACACAAGTAGCACATGTATATATCCTCACATATATAGATACGTCCTTACTCAGTGACATCCAAACTGAGTGTATCCCCCTCTCTCTCTCTATCTCTCTCTCTCATGTGTCCCTTGGTATGGTCGAACCAATTATCTCTAACCCCTCACACCCTCCAATAACTCATTCAATTACTCACTCCAATCTCTCAGAACTCTATCATACACAATAAATTATAAATGACAACTACAGAGTTAACTTATATGCTATTATCTCATGCTTGTTCGCTCTCAATTTCTTTATAAGCTAAAATTGTATTATTGGGAAACAGGGCTACTATACGCCTGCATCGTGCACCCGCAACCCTATCAATCCTTTATTACCACAAATTAATATACTCAACATTTATTAATATTAATAACCGCAGGGAATGACCCCGTTACACCGCAGCTAAGTTGTGATATAATAAGCACGTGCAAAGACACAATTTAAATACATTCAGAGTGCCGATAAGGAGACGTCCTTGAGTAGGTCATACTGTGTAAGTGCTTGTATTCTGAAAAAAAAAATTGTGCAGAGTGAACATTTAAATCGTTCATCGTAAAAAGAAAATAACATGGGCAGTCAGTTCATTCATGAATGGACTGAAATTGGAATGTCGTGGATGATTCTTGCTAAAAATAAATTTAAATCCCACTTAAATACACCTGACTGAAAATTCCCACGATAAGAATAAAAATGCGTCGCGTGTCAGGTGATGTCAAACTTTTAATGTTTAGCATAAAACCTGTCAATGAATCAATACATTTGTTATTTAGGAATGAGAAGATCACGTGTAGGCAAAGAACAAACTTTTTGAACTATTTAAAACAACCACTATTTATTAATTCAATCTTTTAAATCACATATAAATTGAAAAATCATGACATCATTTTACACAAAACGATATGTTGATCTAGTTTGTGATATATGCACGTATTGTAATAATCACAAAAATCGTCAGAGCACATGATGTAGTTGAAATCATTTCTTTCATTCCGTATGCACTTGACGGAAATCTGGAGAGATAAAAATGAAACAGTTATTAAGTAAACGTTAGTCGCATAAATCAAGGAACAATATAGTTCAATATTGCATATTCTGAACTAAGTTACCCGTTGGTAGTTGTTTGGTCTTTGAATAGATTTTGTATACTTGGTTTGATATCTGCGTAGCATTGTTGATCTAAAAAAGAATATAGATATTACAGGGTGTTTCAATAAACATGTCCCAACTTTGGATGTCTATACCTTTGCACAAACATTACATATTTTCTTTACAATAACTGCATCTGACAGCGTTTATTACGGCAAAATATATTAGAGTGCAAATACAATATACTATGATGTCATAATTAATATTTGATGACATCATCAAAAGTCAAGTATTCATGTGATTTGAAAATGGATGATAAAAATGATCTCTATATTGATATTGTAAAACTGTACTTTGAGAATGGAAAATCGCCAACCCTAGTGAAAAAGGTTTTGAAAAAGAAGTACCCAGATGTGAAACATCTTTCAAGGAAACTTGTTACTAAATTTGAGCAGTACGGGACTATCGGTGACAGAAGAAAAGATACGCGTATAAGACAGAGGACTGTGAGATCGGATGAAAATATTGAAAAGGTGAAGACAATTATCCAGGAGACTCCAACGAAATCAGTAAGGAATGTATTTAGAAAAGTGAACTACAATATAAGTTCTTCATCTGTTTATCGAATTTTAAAATACGATTTAAAATTCACACCATATAAAATTTCTATAATGCAACATCTAAAAGATACGAACATTTCATCCCGGTTAAGTTTTGCGCAATGGATGTTGAGAAACATTGATTTAACTGACGTCATTTGGTTTTCTGATGAAGCACATTTCACTCTGGACGGACATGTCAACAAGCAGAACATGCGTTTCTGGGGAATTTCAAAACCAGACTTTTATGCAGAAAGACCACTTCATAGTCAGAAAGTTACAGTATGGGCAGCACTGAGTAGTACTGGTATCATAGGCCCCTTTTTCTATGAAGAAGATGGTGAAACCACAACAGTTACGTCGCAACGTTATCTGACCATTCTAAAGACGAAATTTCTTCCCAGAGCTAAGGAGAAGATATATAGAAATGAACAACGTATGGTTTCAGCAGGATGGCGCCACCCCACACACTGCAAAAATTGTACTTGAATGGCTGGCTGAAAAGTTTGGAGAACATTTCATATCCTTACGTTCAAACATTGAATGGCCAACACATTCACCTGATCTCAACCCTTTAGATTTCTTTTTATGGGGTTATTTAAAGGACCGTGTTTATTCACCACCCCCACAAGACACGAGTGCTCTGAAAATGTGTATACGAAGAGAAATCCGATGTATAACCGTAGACTCTTGTAAAAATGTTATCAGGAACTTTAGAGATAGAATGAGACTAGTGACTGAGAAACAAGGCGGACATTTGGAACACGTGCTAAAATGACGTTAAATCGAGTACTGTGCGTCTAAGTTGACTTAGTTTTAAAATGCCTGTCGGAAAATAAATTATTCAGCTTTATTAAAACTTTTGATTTAATAAAATTGTATGCAATTGCTCATAACATTTTTGCAAAATTTCAGTTCATACATGAAGCTTAACTTTTATTCTAAAACTGTAAAGTTGGGACATGTTTGCTGAAACACCCTGTATAATCAAATTACTATAAAACTTGGCTTTGATCAACTAAGTCGTTTTTACACGTGTACATTTTACTATAAACGATAATAGAAATGTTCAATTAAAGCAATGGAAAAAAGTAATACAGAAAGGAATAATTTCATATGTTTGGAGAAAAAACCTTTCATTTTATAACTGCAATGCTTTTGATAAAAAGATGTATATTTTAACTTACATTTATACAATTTGTCTGATGTATAAGTAATAGGGCATGGTATGACTCCTGATGAGCATCTGTGTGCATAGTTCTCTTGTACTCTCATGCCTTCTTCGTTGTACTCTGGACAGTAATCTATTGAGTAACAACATGCAAAAATCAATTACGTTACACATCTATAAGTACTATGTCATCAAAGATAAAGATGGGCAATTGCAAAATCTACGAGGGTTTTATGCAACGTTTGTGAACATGTAACATATTTCGGTTTAAAAATAAAATGACGTACCATGTTAAATGCAATGTACATATAATATATATTTTGATTTAGAAACATTCTAAGAAAATTGCTGTCTTTAATCTTTTTACACTTACTAAACGTTATATATTTTCGTGGTGCACAGAGCTCAATTGTCTTATTCCAATAAGAGTTTGGAAGACAGTGATATGCAAAGCGCTGTCGACTAGTGCAGGTTTGCTGAATTTTATGGCACTGTAATTGTTGAGCCCTCTCTGTCCATTCCGAGTGATTCCTGGGACAGTTTGAAACTTCTCTAATCGTGAACTTAGACTGCTTGCAAATGCCGTAAACATTCTAAAAAGACAACAAGTATAAGTCTTTTATATATACTTGATACTATAGTTGTGACATTTGATTAGTTTTTCATGTATTTGTACAACTGTTCTTTCATCTCATTTCACCAGCCTCGTGATGGTCAACGCCGCATGCCAGTCCACAAGAAGAAATGAGAAATAAAACAGTAGTGAAGACAGCAGCAGGGTAGATGCATGAAGTTAATCCAAGAAGGTCAATGTATTTTTTCTATAAGCAAAAGAAATATTTCACATGTAGCTTGAGTAAGTATAATAACACAACAAAACAGCAACAACATGTATAAAAACACAAAGAAGCTATAATGTCGACAACAATCTAAAAAGGTGACATATTACTTAAGTTATTTTGGAATTTATGCGGGAAATGATATGTTATCATTGAAGTTTTGCATTAAAGCATATTATCTACCATAAACACAACTACTGTCATAAATGTAAGATTTGGTATCAACTTACGTGCAAGTTGACAGTGTTCTTCATCTTATACGTCTAGCTGTTAACGAACTGAAACAATGTTGATATTGTAAGTATTTTCTCCAAAATGATAAAATGAACAGTTTGCTAAAAAATATATATCCTAAACAGATCTTCGCTGATGTCATTGATCTATTTTTATTGCATAATGTCCTCAACACCTTTGAAAATTTTCATTTGCTTAAACTAAAATGTGCTTGAAAAAGTTACCAAGAAGAGGCAGCTAAATAAGAATTGTTGATATTTTAATATATTGAAACTTCATTTACATGCTTGGAAATCGTTTCTTTTTAAATACAGGAATTTGAACGCAAAATGTATTGTGTAAAGGTGAAATGAATTTTAACAAACGACATTTTCATATTGCAATAAATCAAAATATACGCAGAGTTTTTGAAGTTACCACAGACATGGCAAATGCAATGTGTTATGATGGTTTACTTGCATGAATTGCAATTAGATTGTTTCAATTGTTGTACAGCTCTAAGAGAAAGAAGGCAACACATGTCGATATTGTTCAGATTTAGGTTAAATAGAGTACACCTCATAAGCTTTACAACTTATTGCAAATCAGCTTTTGAAAGCTGTAAATTTTCACATTGACCAAGTTATCCCGAGTTTGCCGCTCAAATATAAATAGAACAGGTAATTTTTGAATGCTATTAATAGAGTATTCTTGATCATATGACTATATCAACCACCTGACCATTTTATTCTTACAGTGACATTTCGTGTTTTCTGTCTTAATCAAAATTTATGAAATAGTTGTTACATCGTTTTTTTTAAACAGTGAACAGTACCGTGGTATGGTAAAGTGCATTTAAAATTACAGCGAGAGGCCAAGCGCATATAGGTCGATTTAGGTTAAGTTCATTCATAAAATTCTTTAACATTTAAATTCAGACACACAGCCACAGATTCAAAATCTGCATTGGGTTTCACTCGACAGTGGATTCTTTTATTGTGTAAGAGCTATGTATACTTTTTGTAATCTATTCCGACGGTATGTATCATGCATGAAATTAAAAAAACAAAGATGTTTCAAAATGGCATATGATATCTACACATATGTACGTTCAGTTCTAGACGTAGGCATGTCTTTATGTTGTTTTATTGGTTTTTTGTGTACCATTTACTGTATTTTAGAAATGTTAATACCTGCTCTCTACAATTCTTGAATGTATTCAAACATACAATTACATGTTTTAAAGAGCACTTTTAAATAAGTAAATAAAGAGACTTAAGCAAGTCTTGTATGGTCCGTAACTTTTATTTTTGTTGTAAATTTTCCATCAATGATCTTTTAATGAGGTAATATAAATATAATAGTTTGAGAGAAGAATGTGAATTATGGATATAATTATATAATTATGGTTTACATGATTAATGCCACTCTAAAAGAGCTATGCATGGCCACAGGTTTTCTTTTCAAAAGTTATTTTCCCGAATTGAATGTATAAAACTTTTCAGTATCTTAAGGCATTTTTAATAGGCAACCACAATTTCAATGTCATTTGTTGAGTTATAAGCGATTTACAGAGCTTACAATTCTCTTCTATATAAACAAAGGTTTTCTATATATTTTAGATGTTGAAGTGAAAATTGCAGTTTTAGACCACAAATGAATAAATCTACACAGGATGAATGACCATCTTTAAGTCCTCCTTAAAGATAGCTTAAAGGTGTTTAAAGGTAGCTTAAAGACGATCTTTAAGCCACCTTTAAGCTACCTTTAAGCTATAAGTATTGCTTAAAGGTGGCTTAAAGGCAGCTTAAAGACTATCTTTAAGCCACCTTTAAGCCACCTTTAAGGACAACTTATAGGTCCTTAATGTCCAAACTTCTTTAAGCCACCTTTAAGCCACCTTTAAGCTACCTTTAAGCCACCTTTAAGCCATTAAAAAAAATTAATTCAATATTGTGCTTAATTTCCAACAAAATGTATTAACTTTATGAAAGAAAAGGTATTAAAACGGTTTTTGTTCTAGAAAGAAAAATGAAAAAAAAATACAAAAAAAACCCCGGCCGCGTCGAGAATTGAACCCGGGGCCCTTAGTTTACTAGCATCACCCCACATCCTCTGCGCCACGGTAACTTACATATTTATGAGCGTTTTTATATCCTATATATCAGTGAATATTGAATCACTGTATTGAATGTGTTTACTTGAAAAGATTTTGACAAACCATTCATTTTGTAACAATCAATTATATCTAATTTATAAATTACATGCATGCATGTATTTAGAATGAAATACGGAACTTGGTCTTCAGTGAACAAAAATATATTATACCTAAATGGAAACCGTTAGGTTCACTATAGTAGGCTTTCTTAGTTAATAAATTTAAACCGAGTAGATATACGTTCATCTAATTTATAGCTATAAAAATGTAAGAAAGAAAATGAAATCATTTCTTTTATTAAATGCATTGATATTATTAGGGTATTTGTTCAATTTCCCGCAATTTTCCGGTTTTTATGATCGCGGCGCCGTTCCAATATGTTTAAATATTTACATGTAATTGTATGTACATGACTTTTAAACTATCAACTCTATAACAAACAAAATTACCAATTACCGGTGACGTATTTACTGCATGTGGCAATTGCAAATGACTTGTACATACAATTGTATGATGTGCCAGGCCGGGTATATTTGACATATTTACCCTTATACATATATTTAAATAATCAACCCCTATTTATGATCACCGGTACATTAATTAATTAGCCTCAAGATTTTACTCTTACATACATGTATCGTTAATTTGTAGACGTAACATCTTTGAAACCCAGAGCTAGGAAATAATACTTTGAAAATGAATTACAAATGTAAATTAACTTTTATTCACTAGACTTATCGTATACTCGTACATACTAAGATTCAACGCCTTTAGAAACCCTGACGTGCACCTGGGCACACGACACACCTGTTGTGTATATCTTGTATATTCTGTGTTAGTTCCAGGGGTTTTCTTACGTTGGACAAACAATAGACTTTAAATAGATATACACAAACATGCACCTGGGCACACGACACAACTGCTGTGTATATCTTGTATATTCTGTGTTAGTTCCAGGGGTTTTATTAAGTTGGACAAACAATAGACTCTAATTAGATATACACAAACGAACAAAACTATGTCTAGACAAACAAAGTAGTAATATCCTGCCCGATATAACAAAGGCAGTTGAGAGTCTTTTTATCTTTAACATGTATCTAGCAGATCTAGAGTTAGAAATAATGAAAATTGAAAAAAAAAATACAAACCTTAAACCGATTAACAAATTAAATCATGCATTTTTGGTTCATTATCTTTATTTTGTTTAATAACCGGATGAACTGAGAGAGAGAGAGAGAGAGAGAGAGAGAGAGAGAGAGAGAGAGAGATTTTTTTCACCGATTAATTTATAATAGGAAACAAACATACTTTAATTAGTTTTATGCACATATTAAGATACAGAGACTGCGCTCATACCTACAATAATTTTGAAACCCCCAAAAATTATAAAGAATTTTATAACGGCAATCTGTGTCCATCAGAGCGGTGCTGATGATAGCGATCTGTGTTTAATGGAGCGACGATTAAAACCGCCTGGAACACCCCCCCCCTTCCTTGGAAATTATATTATCACTCGGATGACCCCCTCCCATCTCTATAAAAGAGCTTTTGCATTTGATATATGTTTTTATTGTTCAGCTTGATCAATATTGACTTAAAGGCCACTTAAAGACAGTGTAAAGGCAGTGCAAAGAGAGCGTAAATGCCACTTAAAGATGCTTAAAGGTGGCTTAAAGGTGGCTTAAAGGTAGCTTAAAGAAGTTTGGACATTAAGGACCTATAAGCACTTGCTTAAAGGTGACTTAAAGGCGGCTTAAAGGTTGTATAGCCTTTAAGCTCCTTTAAGTCACCTTTAAGCCACCTTTAAGGACTTGCTTAAAGATGGTTTTTCGCCCTGTGCTAACGTTAGGAACTGTTTATGTATGCTTAAATGTGGATGGAATTTATGAATGCGAATAATGCAGAAACGAAAACGATGAACGCTTAACAAAGATGAATTAAACATGCATAATTCAGACATTGATAAGTAATGTTATTACATTAATATTGTATATAGTTTATTTTATCAATAAACCAATTAATATCATAAATGATAATAGCAAATATTGAATATTCAATATCACAGACTATGAAAACGGTTAAACTGATGCCATTTTTTTTTTAATTTTAAAATTTTAATTTTGTTAGACTTAATACTTTTATGCCTGCCTGCTCACATCTATACTATTACGTAGCAAAACTCAACTCTTTCGTAAAGAATAAAACAGGTCATTTATTGAAGAATACATAGCATAAGAGTTGCATGAAACATAATGCCATAGTCAAAGTCACAACATAATATAATACGAAATGAAGAATAAGTGATGTGATGTGACAATTAGAAAATAGGCATTTCCTCCAATAAATGACATAAAACTCGAAGAACAATATTCATACATAAAACCTTGAAAATATCACAAAGTATCCTGAGATTGAGACAAGTAAAAGTTTAAGACCTTTGGCAGGAATAGATAATAAAAATACCACTTAATACTTTTTATTGAACATTTAAGCACAGTACATTTTAGCACATTCAAAAAAGACGTACTGAACTACCAAAAAAGGTAACCGTTGTATGAAAAAGATGTTATTCATATTGAACGATTGCTATTTTGAAATACAAACAGTGCAGTTGATAAAAACATTTTGCAAGCACTGAAAAAATTTCGATCGAAGGTCGTTGTGTTACTATATTTACAATTTTAAACACCATTTACTCTGTAGTCTGTTTTGAGGTGTTAAAATCCCCAGAGCTGTTTAGGAGGTATTTTGTTCATACTGATTTACAAAAGCCTGACCCTTTGTATGATATACCGTAGTCTGTGAAAGATGAGATTATGCTTTTCTTTTTAAATTTGGAATCTTACATGACATCAAAAGCGCTGTACTTAAAAATATATGATAACTTTTTGACTGAAAATTTTCAATGTTATTAATACATTTTCCATAAAACTCTGTTTGAAATAACGCAAGTATTTAAATGTTCTGGTGATTATTCAAATGCACAGTTAACGATACAAAAATGATTACTGTGGAATCATTAGATTTCGTGGTGGCTCAATTTTCGTGGAATTCGTAGGTACCTTTCATCCACAAATTAACATCCTCCACGAATTAATAAATAAGTGTTATAAAGTCATATTTCCTTTGTAAGTTTAACAGAATACACGAAATTACGTCCCCACGAACTTGTAAAATTTAAGCGATCCACGAAAATTGGCCTCCACGAAATTTAATGATTCCACAGTAAATCATGTGATGAAAATTGATGATTGGTAATATTTTGACTTGTTATTGCTTTTGATCTTTTAATGAATTTGGTTCTGATAATAGAAAAAAAGTTTATCGTACATATTATTTTGTCTGCATCGGATATTCTGCAAAATTGATATATTTATATAAATTTTTACATATAAATACATGTATGTATATACATATATAATGAAAAGATACAAACTAAAATAAAAAATATATCGCAAATTTCAAAACAATTAGATTGACCTATGTATTTTCATAAAACATTGAATATGCAAGAACAAAAAAAATGTGTAATATATATTGACTGAAAATAAAACAGGTTTGATGTGTGTCAACGCAAAACGCTTTATCATTTATACAGTAGCACCCCAGTTGATATGCGTTTGAGCTCAATTTAAATTCACATTAATTAATAATGTAGATGTAGAAAATAAAAAGCTCATTTGAGACGTACAATCAATATTATATTGTAGAATAAACATAAATGTTTTGAAGTATAAGCTATATTTTGGCTAAAGAGGGTTCAGCAAGCCTAGCCCTCTCCCGTTTTCTTTCCCTGCCTAAATATAGCTTAATACATGTATTTCAAGACAGTAACACTGTATCATATATTAATGACCCTTAATATGTGATGTTATATATTTATTCATTTCTTAAATATGTGTGAATGTTTAAATATTATATATGATATTATAAATTTCACCATTTCCGCCTTTTTTCCAAATAAAAAATAGCCATTATCTGACAAATCTGGGAAATTGGGCATACAAAAACTTTGGTGAGAACCCAAGAACAAACCAGAACGTAAATGTTTTTTTTTTTTTTATTTGACCACTTGATGCCCTTTAGCAATAACTTTCATGGTTGGAACAGAAAAGAAATCCTTAGGGCAGAAGTTTAAAAAAAAAATGAAAAAATGTGCAAAACTAGTACATTTCAAACAAAATCCCATAGGGTCATATATTAAAAATTAATCAACTTTGAGACGACCCACGAAACATAAGAGGTGGTAAATGTCTGATTTTACATCTTCAAATAATAATTATTTCAGTAGAAAGTCATGTAAAAATATTATTAAAAAATCTAGGGCAGAACAAATTAGATCCTGCCTCGTGAAGTCATAATAGTTAATATACGAAAATGAAATTCTCATGTACCACGTCCTATATATGCCCTATCGTCAATGGTTTGAATTTATTTCCGCCTTACACCGTGTAAAATATATAATTTGTTCATGTATCGTGTAATTATTGGGCCAAACTTTTATGGCATATGAAGTAAACTTAACCATGTTATGTGTCTCTAATTTTATAGACATTTTACTGAGGGTTCGTTTACACCCAAATGTTTACAGAGTTTTAATATGCTTGGGACAAAACATTTATCTTAAGAATTTAAATTTGTAAAAAAAAAATTGCTCTTAAATCATTTGGAAAATTGTCCAAATGATTTTTAGAGCGATTTTTTTTTTACAAGATTTAGAACATGTACTAAGTATATTGATCTTAAGCTGGAAGATGGAGAGACATTGAAACATTCAATATGTAATAACAATACTTTGGGTGACGAATACCATTATACTATGGAAAGTCAGGCTTGTTTAGTCTGTAACAAATTATTTAACGAAAACTTCTTGTCAAATGTAAACACTTACAAACTTACCAATCTTATTAATACCACATGTATTAATTGATTTATAAAAGAATTTTTCCATTTCTGTTTTTAAAAAAATATAAGCTCGATTTATTTGAATAACTCTTCCAAACTTGAGCTTGCATTTGTATGTTTGTAAGTTTTTTTGTGTACCATTGACATGCTTTTAGAGAAATAAACATTTCATGCGCAGTTGCATAATCAATGGTACATACTTGGGTCAATCACTGTAAAATCATTACCAGTTGTAAGTCAGTCATAATTACATACACTGTAAAATAGAAGAAGCGAAGTGAAGAAATCAGTTATAATGGTTTATTCATTATTGATAAAATTATTAAAAATTTCATAATTCATGCTCCCCAATGCATGTTAGACATTTTAAAAAAATAAATGTAAATAATCAGTTTCATTATCTTCAGCAATTTCAGAATTGTATGCTAGTTATAAGAACAGACTATATACAGGTAAACGCAATAATTACTCCGGTGTTAAATTCAAATGTTGGCTAGACAGGATTTGAGAATTTCAAAATGTTGGCGTAGTGGAAATAATCCGTTTGTAAATCTAAAAATAGCTAGAGGCAACTTTCCAAGCTCTAAAATTAACAAATAATTATATTCAGCTGTTTGGCGACGGAGATGATTGATCGAACACAAAGGACAGTTTAATGGGACGGTGTACGTAAAGACGGCTCATATATCCACAGTCAGTTCATAAGAACATGGAGCATTGTTTATATTTACAGTCACATCTCGCACAACATTGTCGATTTATCGATGTTTCTCACAGTGTCTTTTCTATCCGATGTCCAGCGTCTCTTTGCTCGCAAAATGTACCTTTTCATCCTGTCGCGCCCACTCTGACGTCACACACAAAACAGCTGATTATCATAACATGAATTAAATCACAAAAAGTGTTTACAAAATATAAATTAAACATGACATGTCATATCAAAACACATCTTATGACACCGTGAATAAAGATTATTATCAGTATAATAAAACAATGTTTTTCTTTTGCTGCGATTATGTATCTGAAAAAAAAAGAAATAAAAAAAAATTAATATTTAAAAGTTTGATTTTAAGAATTTAGTTTTTAATTATCTTATTGTGATTTACCTGTTTATTGCTGCTGAAGTTGCTGTGTTTTGTTTTGTAGTTGCGATTCCATCATAACATTCTTGATCTATAAAATCATAATTTGCTTTCTATAGCGTAGCTAAGATCAAACACGTAGAGTATTATAACATTTGATCATAAATGATAAGAATGAGAGAAGAAATAGTTTTTTTCTTTTATTTACAGAGATACGCCTGGTCTGATTTGTAATAGGCTGGACATGGATTCTGAAATGATCGACAGTCTCTGCGTGCATGTTCCTGTACGACTGCTCCTTTGATATTATATTCTGCACATTTACCTATACATGTAAAAAAAAAATAACGCTTTTTTAAATATTGGTGCGTTTATAACTGTTTTAAATCAAGTCAACATACGATGCAGATTTGTATGTGTACTTTGTTGGGACATTTTATGAATTTGCTGTGAGATGAAATACCTTACCAATTATGTTTACACGTAAAGCACAAACTTCCACTGTAGCGTTTTCCCATTGGTTAATCAGACAGTGGTAAACAAATTCTGTTGAGGAACAATTCTGATTTATTCTTGAACAATTCTTATTCCTTGCCGATTCCAACCACTCAGACTTATTCCTGGGGCACCTGTCAACATATTTTACTGTTCCTCGTGAAGCCTCACATGACATCATAGGCTGTACAAAAAAACAATATATATCGATTTAATGATTTAAATTTATAATACTATAATATACTGATGATTGTACATAAATTAAATTAAATATCAAATAAGAGGGGAAACATGAATTTTACAGCATTGCTTGTGATCGTAGCCCATAACAGCACAAATGTAAAAACAGCAAAATTGGTATTTTGGGATCCAATTTGTAACATTCTTTACCTAAAATAAAAAGTATAATAAAATTACAGTCTTATTGGAAACAAAAATGAATTGAAGAGAGAGAGAGAGAGAGAGAGAGAGAGAGAGAGAGAGAGAGAGAGAGAGAGAGAGAGAGAGAGAGAGAGAGGGTTAATCATTAGTACATGTAGCTGACCTATCTATTTACTTCATATTAATCAATGCTTAAAATAAATGACTGATTTCATGTTCATAGGAATACTTTCTTCAAGTTGTTCAAACGGTATATCGATATCGACTATTTAACGAAATAGTAATTCTTCATAAAGAGCTCAGGTGTTGAAATAAGTATCATTCACTTTTTTTTTATCCCATCATGCAACTTGTTAAGAAGAAGTTATAACATTCCTGATGTGCGTATGACTGTGTCCACTTCAGCTTGTAGGCAATATTCAAAGAGTTTCCTTGCACAGATATTTATCAAACTTCGTACACTTTCGCGCAAAGCCTTTTAATTTTCGGGACAATTGGTTGAATTTTTTTTCTTAAAGATCGTTTAAATAACATTTAAAAACATAGACTTTACGTACAACTTGCCAAAACTGACTTCCGGTTCTCTACTGTATGACTAAAGTGAAAATAAAAAGTTCAAATCAACAACTTGATATCATTTTGGATTTAGACTTTCGAAAAGTAAGGAACAAAGGTTTTGAAGAAATGTAGCGTTAGAAAAATGTGGATAGGAAATTAAATCCATCCCCTTTTCATCGAAACAAACAGTCCCATTTCAGGCAAAATTATGGTTTAATTGAAAGATACAGAAGGGACTTCAACAAATGTTGCATTTAGTGTTTCATAAAAATTTGTTTTGAAATACGACATGCCATGCTAGTCGAATTTTCTGTGAAAGCAGACAACATGTCGCTAGATACTCAGCTACTTTTCATTTAGATGAATCATAAATGTGCTTCCAAAAATACTTTATCCTAAATGAAAGCAACTAGATAAAGCTAAATGACTAAATTTAAAGGCAAATGTCTTTTGAGTCTGATGTAAATGTAGCAGTTGTACGATGTAAGTATAGCCCCCTTTCCCTTCCAATTTGTACGTGAACACCTAAGAGGTTGGGATGTGGGATAAAAATGGCATTATATACTATGAATTCAAAGAGAATTTAAGAAGATAAATATGTATGTCTTATTTCCTCTGATGAGGAGATGATCTACTCAGCGATGTCCTTGTCGATGTAAGTATATCCCCATTTTCCCTTCCAATTTGTACATGAACACAAAAGAGCTTGAAGTGTGGGATAAAATGGTATTATATACTATGAATTCAAAGAGAATTTAAGAAGATAAATATGTATGTCTTATTTACTCTGATGAGAGGATGATCTACTTAGTGATGTCCTTGTTAAAAATTTTCACTACCATCCGCTTAACCTACTCTGTTATTTCCACAACGTTTAATCATTATTCGTTATTTTCCTTAAGCTTTTATAATTATCATAGTACATGCATATATGTAAGAGCTTTCCTTCTTGTTAAGAAAGCTTCCTAGTCGTAACAATTTATCTGATTAACTTATTTGTAAAATATCGTAACCAGAAACAACAATATAACAATTGTATTCGTTAAATGAGATAGTATCTGTATTTGAGATTTAAAAAAATGATGAAAAAAAGACAACTACTAGACAGTATACAGTACCTACCAATTACATGTGCTTCTAAAACAATATCG
Source organism: Magallana gigas (assembly GCF_902806645.1). Lineage (NCBI taxonomy): Eukaryota > Metazoa > Mollusca > Bivalvia > Ostreida > Ostreidae > Magallana > Magallana gigas. Next base: position 399,400 of record NW_022994865.1, on the reverse strand, counting down.
ATAGAATGCAAAGGTGCATGAATTTCATAGCCACATTGTTGTAATTGAACAAAAAGAAATTTCCAAAGCATGATAATTTTCATTTTTTTTTCTCAACAAAACGAAAGTAATCATCTTTCCGTTTTAGACATGATGTCTATCAGATAATTACTGAATAAATCTTAATAATATTTCCAAATAGTGTTATTTTTTAATTTGCTGTCATACAAATTTAATATTAATTGTTGTGCATATTTAAACTATTTTTATCTTTTCATTACGAAATACTACCCACAATATCATACAGAGGTAATTTACAAGATTAAAAATAGAAAGATTTTTATTTCATTTGCGTCTTTTAAATTTGATATTAGCTTTAACTAGATCGGTGATTTATAAAAAAACAATAACTATTTGATATTTGTTCATTTATTCAAAACACTGAATCATTAAAATTAAGATATTGCTTTTAAAAGTAAGATTAATGGAGATGGAATGAAAAATAGGATTTTTTATTACAGAAATTTAAATTATGAAATCCTTTTAATGAGTTATTTGATTAATTATATTTCATTTTTTTTGTTCCAAATTGTATACGATAAAGTTTTTTCCTAAGTTGAAAATAGTTAAAACGAAAGATGTCTCAAACACATTTAGAATTTCGTTGTACACCTGTGAACTCTTTATACTTTTTGTTTATGGTAGTAATTTCCAAAGTGAAATGTAATTGACGAAATTGTCCTGAAATATGGACCGAATAAATCCATTTCAAAAATGCAGGTATATTCAAAGTCACATGTATTAGGCATCTGAATTACAAGTTTATTTAACATTAATATATGGTATATTTTTGCTTTCTGTAAATTCGTTTGATTTGCATAATTATCATAAAACGTTTTTTTATGAATCAACTTATTACCAGTTATAGAAAGATACTAAAACTGTTACTATGAAAATGTTTAAAAGTACTTACTCTGATATCTAAAGACAACAATCAAATAATACCTTGATTTTTCAGAAAATCCATATTTGTACCGCCAAAAATTTCCAAGGTTTTTGTTGGTGGATATTTAGGTTTATATATAACTTGCTAAATTTGCTCAGGTAAATTCGTTTATCAATTATCTGGTCGTTTAAATAGCTTCCAGATTATGTCACCGTTAATCATTATAGTATTATTTTGAGAAGGAGGATTACCCATTTTAAATTAATTATTGATATGCGTTTGTGACTTTAGAAACTTTAGGCATATTTCAGTTTTTCATGTTTTATTAAGTTAAATATTTTTTTTGCCATATGAAAGACTAATTTTCAGTTAACGATTATCAATTATCTTTTTGGACCACCCTGAATCACAAATGAGTTGGTCATGGAAATGTTGAAATACATGTAATATGTCATGATTTTTCATTATGAACCTGCGTTAACAAATTTTTCGTTCTTGTAAATATTTTCATATAAAAAGATAAATGCTAGATTTTTACATTAATTTACAATGTAGCTATTTCAATTCTACTTCTTTGCCATGTAATAGGTAATTTTAGGAAGAACATCAAATGCTCTTAAAACAATGAAATCGATCGACGTGCACTTGAACTGTACATATCCGACAAGGGGGGGGGGGGGTGCAACTATGTGGTGTTTTAGGAAGTATTTAGCGTTGTGATGATACTCAGAGGTAGAAGCCTTGCCAGTCATTTAGCTTAGTATTGACAAAATTCACACTTGCATTTAATCATTTTTACAAACCTGAGTAAGTTATTAATAACATATTGGAACTGATTCATATCATCTTGTGTATATAAACTGACAAAACCATTCCATCGTGGAATTATACATGTAATAATCATAATTCATCCCGTTCTAACTATGTAATTATGATTATATATTCGCATAATATGCATACATGTATGGAATTTCAAAATGTAGGATATTGATAATCTTAACGGCGGCATTTTTTCTCAAGACTATCACCAATCAGTTCCGTATGACTTTATATATATTATTATGGTGTTTTTTTTTATGTAGTTGTTTGCACTGTTTAGTTTTTGTTTCGTGTTTTGGTTACTCGTAATGCATATTTCAATCTTATATACAAAGTAAAACATACATTAAAATAGTAATAATTTCAAGTGTTCAGCATTGGTTGCATAATATGAGAAAGGTTTAATTTTGTGGTCGCCGATTCGGAGAGGTTGATTCCCTACGCCACTCTCAATTTATTGCTGATTATCAGTTATTCCTTTGTACCAGCATCCGAATTGGTTTAGGTTTGAACCCGATTGGGGAAAGGTAAAGAAAATATTGACAAGGATTATTTTGGAATAATCTGATATGACCTTAACCTAACACCTGATAACTAAGTTATGGGCATGCACATTATTACCCCAAAACACCCACTGAGTAAAGTAGTAGCTAGAAAAGGCAAATGGGAAAAATACGCTCCTAACAAAAGATATCAGACGGACAGATGAACAGACGGATAAACAAACTGATTACTTTTAGGCACCTGTGTACAAGTTGGTTGGTTCATGTATCATAATTGTTTTAATTTTGTTTTTTTGGCTTGGTTTTTGTCGCAAGCTACATTGTATTTGTTCAATATGCATATCAAATAATATGACATATATCAGTTATTTAAAGCTCGATCTCGTACGATACGTACAATAAAAATTAGTTGTTTATATAAAAAAAAATCGTGTATTTTATTAGAATGATGAAATCAAAACAGATATAATGACGCAGCTTTTTCGATTAAGGTATTGACATTATTATTGCTTTGTAATTCATGGTATGAGATTAAATTCATGAAGGAAATTTTAATTCAAAATAATATTTTTAATAAAAATGGATCAAAAATATATCTTATGACCAAACAAATGAACAATACAGCTTTTACAATATAGTGTACTGCTTCATCAACTGCAGCTATATTCAATATATGAAACGAGAGAGAGAGAGAGAGAGAGAGAGAGAGAGAGAGAGAGAGAGAGAGAGAGAGAGAGAGACGTATATTTATAGTTTGTGGATTTATTTTCTATAAATGTTGTTCGATACTTCTTTGACAACATTTTCATTAATTTAACAAGAGAGCTACTTCAGTCAACTCTCATCAATTGCATAATACATAAAACTAAACTTTTTCAGATACACCAAACATATTTTGTTTTCGTTAAGCACTTGCAAGATTTAGCCAATCAGATATATGTTAGATGATAATTAATGTGTGAACTCTAAATGCGTGAAATGGCAACACGTTACAGATAGTAAAAATGAAATGTTCTTTAGCAAAACCTATTCTTTCTATTTTTAATATATTTTTTTATCCTGGTCCAAATTAAGTGTGCTGCCGTCGTTTTCGAAGTGGTATGTAATGTGTCACTATGTAGTTTTCGGCCCGATAACTTGGTAATGACTTAACGAACAATAGGTTTCATTGTTTTAGATATATCAGATACAATGTATAACATACTAAACTCAAAGTGTCATTTCTCATTAACGAAATAGAGAATGCAGTCTACATGTGTCTATTGCATAATGATAGTGTATTAGATCAATATTACGGGGTTTTTATTACATGAAATAAAATTTAAGTTGGATGTTTATTCTAGAATATCAAAAATATAGAATATTTGAAATATATTTAAAAAGAACCTGAAACGTTTAAAATGGTATTATTTGTTTCATTCGTTTGACTGTTCCATCTGCAAAAAACGTGTATTTTTAACCTTTTTTTTAATTGTAAAAAAATAAAATAATGTATAAAACCCTTAAGTACCTACCTATTAAATTAAACTCGTGCATGTATTTATGTGAGTACAATGCAAGAAAATGTGGACTTCTTAGTGACAGCGGTTATTTATAAAAAAAATCCCCAGGCAGAGTTTTCTTTTTTTTTTTTTTTGGTTCAAAACGAAAGTAACTAATATATAATCAGGTTTGCATTTTTTGCGTGATGCTTATGTTGTTATTGCAAAAACTTTGTGAAATTTCGTCCTTAATTTTATTTCCTGTCAGTGTATAACTTTTTGCGCATAACTACATTATTCTCTTATTATCCCTACGAAATACGACAAAACAATGTCTTAGAGATAATTTACAGGCGTAATGAATAAATACAATAAAATTTATTTCCATTTGCGTCGCTATAAATCTGCAATATTTCAACAAGTTTGGTTCTCGAATGAATTGTGATACAGACATTAATGCAAAATACAAAAATATACTTATATTTTAAATCAAGTTACTTAAAGGTATGAAAATGTCTTGCACAATATGGTATATATAAATCAGTCTCATACCAGTGATGTATTTAAAATATAACTTCTAATGAAAAATGTTATCTCATTGATTTATCAACTTTTTCTTTTTTGGTCACAAATTATGTTCTTTCAAAAGCAAAGAGTTAAAACTAAAGATGATACAACAGCATTTAGCATTGAATGTTTTCTAAGGTTAGTGGGATTTTAAATATTAAACGAACCAGAAACCTTGATATTTTCCCAGTTTTTTTAAAAATTAAATTAAATATGTTCAATCTCTGGAGTTGATCAATCAACATGTACACAAGGCGAATGATACAGTGTAAACTGTAAAGAGTGTGAAGGATTTCTAACTCGTGTTTAATGTATCAAAACTGTTCTATGTACATGTGTATGCTGATGAAAAGAATTACTTAATCATCTACCTATAGATAGTTTCTTTTTAAAAGTCTAAAGGCGAAATTTTTAATTATCGCTTTTGAGTAAAAAGCCTTAGATATTGCGAAAAAAATCATTCACATAAAACTACTGACTTATCTAAGGCATTAAATTATATCTGTATTTATCGAGAAAGTGAATTAAATGGGACATGTACATGTAACTAGTCAAAACAGTTTTGTTCATCAACATAATATACATAGAAATGAAGGTATTACATATTTGTTAAACAGTACAACGGATTCTTTTCTCTATAATTTTAAAAATTATTACGATTTTATGTACATTGAATAAAATTCGGTAATAACCATGTTACTTCATTGGTTATAAGTTCAACTGAACTTAGCATGACTAAGCCGTATGCTGTTTCTAATACAATCATTCTATTAAACTTGTTAAATTTGTATATCATGAAATGCAGTACATGAATTTAAATTATCAGAAGTAATTTATTTGAATTGTTAAATCAGAGACTGTATTAAAGTACTTAAACCTAACACCCCCCCCAAAAAAAAAAAAAGAGTTGTCCAACTAATACATTCATTTATGCAAAGTCTTTTTATTTATAATACAAGAAACTTTCCTGGTTTATCTTGTTTATTTATAAGCTTCGTACAATTTACTGAGCTTACGCAGGTAAATTTCTTTTATCATTTGTTTGATATTTTAAATAGCCCATAGATTATGTCATCGTATCTACAATACATTTGTCTTTTAATAGTTTTCTCTACGGCTTTGAATTGCTCAATAGAACTACAAAAATAGTTGGATATTTGTGATTTAAACTAGTTTCAAGATAAGATGAAAATTCACATAAATATAACATCTTAATTTGGAGACGAGCCAGACCTTACATTCGCGCTAGATATTTTACCAACTATGTCTGAGGTACCAAATACAAATTAAAAGGTAAAAGATGGTGTTGTGTGATTCGTAAAAATAATGAAATATTTGCAAAAACTGAAGAAAAATAAATCCACAACCATGTACGTGTACACTAGTAAAGAACACAATATAATATCGATTTTATTCTAGCGTTACTGTTGCATTGCATGTAAAACTGAAGAAAAAAATCAAGGAAAAAACATCATTCATTTTGAGTAGAACTAAGATAACATTCTAATTAGTGTTTTTAGCAAATCCTACTAACTGCATTCACCCTGCATGATATACAATGTTTTATGTAAAGCAAACAGTTCGAGGGAAAATAACCATTTGTTATAATTATTGATAGAAGATCTATAAGGCTATCGATGAACATACATTATGAAATTTTGAATCAGCTCGTGTTTACTGTATTGAAATACATGTATAGTAAAATCGAAAAGAAACTCCATGTAATATTTAGACGCTAAAAACAGTTGCTGGGAGTTTATTCTACTTCATATTCAAACGCTCCTGGAATTAATTGAAAATTAAAATTTTGTTAACATGATCTTTTAACAATTGAACAAAACCTCATCCTCTAACTTAGGAAAACTTCAATTTTACAGTAAAATATCAACTATTATAAGTTTCAAGATTACTAAAAGCTTGCCTTGAAAGAGCATGAAAGATTCCAGCTAACAAGATTTAAAAAAAATTATCCTCAAGAAAGAACGTTTATGCAATGATCGTAAATTATAAGTCAAAAATGAACATCATTTTGAACTTTACTGTCCTACGTTTGACAATCTTCGATTTCATTATTGATATTTTCAATGAAAAATTATACTGTGGTATTGATCCCATTTAAGAAATTGTTAATCCACGTGACTAAAATACTACAAAACGTCTCTGTATCTACTTAAAATGCTTTATGCAGAGAACACAATTCCAGGAACTATGAAGTATTGTATAAAACTGTCCTGCATGCTATAGCCTTTTTGCTATGATATATATTTTTGTCTTTTGATTTCATTTTGACTGTATGCCTACATGGTGATGTCAATAAACCATTGAATTGAGAAGTGAAATTCATATAACAAACGTGTGAAGGAACTTTTATCTTTATTATTTGTTTTAATTGCATATATCATTAGTTTGTGCACGTAATGGCTGCTTATCATCCCAGTGCAGTAGATCGTGTATCCCCGTTCACAGACAATTCCTCTTGATAGCATGTAATTAATACAATAGTGCATCACATGCACAACTATTCGAAAGAATCTAATTTTATAAACAATTGGCAAAGAGAATGCTTTTGAGGAGGACATCTTACTAATTTTTATTAGATGTTATTTTCATTATTTTCACAGAATCTGCGGGATTCGAACCCATACCAAAACAAAGTAAATGTAAAGGGGAAGGCATCTTGACATGCGAAAAATGACAATCAAATGAAAATTGGGGGTAGTTAAAAGTAGTATATGCGAAAATTAGCCAAACACTTATAACGTATAACAGAAATGCACCAGATGAGCTGCGTAATAAAAACCTGACGCCCCGACGCTTTCTCGCAGAAGCAGGTTATACCCACAGTACAGGACACTTCACATGCAGACTCCAACATAGGGGAAGCGCTGGCGGCCAGTCTATGACAAATGACATGTGAGCGGCACATACTTGAAGAGATTCGTTTTCGATGATGGCGAGAATTGGATGTATCTTCATTTATCATGATAAATCTCGATGCATTTGGGATGCATTTTGGTCTTAGAAAAATGTTTAACCTCAATCCACTATCTTTTTGGAGGTCCGAGTTGCTCTGCTTTGAATTTTGTATTTCGTTTTATGGATTTTTGAGATGGTTCACGGTTTGTTATTGTCATTTTTTCATTCAGTCATTAACTGATATCGTTTAGTACTGACTCTGTTTAGTCACAGCATTGTCTGATTAAAAAACACGAAACATTTTTTTTGGCCGACTAAAATGAGCGGTATTTTTCAATATCATTTTGTTGACTTTAAATTTGTTAAGTCACCATGAATATTTGTTGAAGCTAATGCAAGGGCAGTAACCCCATTTAAAATAATTAATGATTACGAACACCATCTCAACATCTCGGAACTGTCTTTCGTGAGTCTGGGGATTCACTAAAGGGCATCAAAATAACAATGATGATAGTAATGATAGAAGTTATAGTTTTAATAATGGTTATTTTGCATTGCAATAGATATGAAACGCTCATATGATAACGTTGAGAAATTGTGCAAGGTGTTTTAAAACTAACCAGAGGAGATAATTTGTCATAAAATATTTAATCCGTATGACTCTCCGTTAGAAATCTTTTCGTTCTTGTAAATATTACATGGAACAAAGAAACAACAAATAACTAGACATCATTGGGATGATGACCATCAAAAAGTAATGGACAGTAGGATGAACATCATTTTAGTCAATTTTGCTTTGAACTTGACCTATAACTTAGAAATAGTCCAGCTGATATAGAACTTTTAATTCGGATAGCACAAGTTTATAAATGTATGGAATTCCTACATTTACATTGTTCATTTCTAAATTGTAACACAGCTTGGAGGTAAATTATGCATTGAAGTATAGTTACAGATTTTGACAAATCTGGTAACAAATGAACTGTATGACTGCTTAAAACACTTACCGCCTCGACCTTTTCAAGTACTTTCAAGAAATGTCCTCATGTTTACGATGCAGGTTCTATTTACTTAATATTTCGTATGTATATGTAAAATGGAATTAAAGAGTTTTTGACTTATCTATTTTGTTTAATTTTATTTAATCGTTTTTTTCACATTTGAATTGATGTTTAAACAATCTTCATTATATATGAAAATATAGCCTTCATAATTATCCAATTAAGAACATATCATAATAAAGCAACGTATCTTTTTTTTAAAAAAGGCATTTAATGCATCAAACAATATATTAGTCATTGGTCACTCATTCTGTAATTTGATCATAAAACGAATAAGAAATTATATAATGCGGAAACAATTTACATCGATATGTGTATAAATAAAAAAGTTTTATAAAACTCATCCGCTTTGCGATGTGTAATCTTTGATTTGATTCCAGAATTAAGTATTTGGTGCTTGGCGCTGCTTAGTGTTAGCAATAATCCAATTAAATCAATGTCTTGTTGTACTTCCTCTTCAAAAACCCCACAAAATGAATCTAATAAACTCAATTTATAACAACCAAAGTGTACTTTGTACTTCATTTTTTCTTCACACGATGTAAAAACTTAATCATTAATTATTAATTTCCTTGCATGAAAAATGAATCATTTGCATTTTATGTTATAATTTGTGTATCAGTAGTTTAGATCAAACTTTTTTTTTCTGCCATTAATAAATATTTTGTGGATTTTTTAACTCTTGTGAAGTTGTAATGGTCAAGAAAAGGCACCCTGTAGCATTTTTGCATCTGAATTATTCGTTTAAGAACTCCTTAGTGTCTGTTTCACTTTCAAACCGCAGAGTATCCGTTGCACTGTAAACATGGTCATCCACGCTTTGGCAAGGTTGCCGTTGTAACTGTAAACTCTCACCTCGGTTGCTAAGGGACACTGCTGTCATCTCAGTATACACAGACTTTGTGTCAGTATATTCTGCATTCTCAGAAGGATTTCTGCTGTCATACTGATTATTTTTCTTAGAAATCAATGTGTTGCTAGTAACAGCGACGGAGGTAAAGTCTGAATGCAAAAGGCAGTCTTCACTCTCATTTTCAGTATTCCCCTGATAACTACTTTGCTTCATCTTTTTTTTTCGTTTTGCTTCTTTTTTACAAAGGCCAGACGGTACTGGTTTGCAATACAACGTTCGAGAAATTATAAATAAGAATATCAAAATAATAATGATAAATATCACATTGAATGAAAACAATGATAAAACAAGCGGATGAAATAAGATGTTGTTTCCTTTCAATTGTGAAAAGTTGTAAGGTTCAGTATGATGTTTATTTGATGATTTTTCTGAATATGTATTGAGGTCGGTTGTCTCGATGTAATAAAATACCTCTGTCATCGACGATGTCATGGTCACGTTTGCTGCCCGAGTACCTGGAAATACATTTTCTGCTATAATTATTTGTTTTATTTCCTTTATCAAGAGAGCCTTACATGGAATAAATCGATGATTTCTCAATGACAAAAATCAACAATACATGAGAACAGAACTTAATTTGTCTTAAGGTCAAGATCTAATATATTAAAGGGACCTACATATTTTTGACATTTGATGTAAAAATTCTTATAATGATGCTTTATAACAAATGCTTGATTAATAGAGTGTTTTTCGTGCTCTAATATAAATGTTTGGTAAACACAATTCGAAAAATGATGTCATTTAAACTGTCATGTTCAATTAAATTTGAAGAAAATATTTACACATCTTTTTGTCTTTTATTCGATTATTATAGCTATCTATATATGTCTCTCAAAAAGGGCATTTATCATGCTTCTTATCTTTTTTTTTAAATCGATGTCAAATTGAATTGCACATGATAAAGAAATATCAAAACAAGCATGACGTCATAATGGAATGGATCTATCTTCTGAAATCATTTTACTAGATCACGACCTTAAGGTTTTAAATAAATTCGTTCAGCATATTTGTAAAAATAAGGATTCTATTAAAATAAAACAAAGCAAGTTATCAAGTATTTAAAGAACATTGTGTAAATGCTTTCATGATTTACAGTTATGATTGACATTGATTATGCAAAGTTACTAAAATGTTTAAATTTAGGATCATGATTTAAAAATTTAAGTGTTTTTGTTTTCATTTCAACCTCATAATAAATATACTTACGATTTGGTTTACAACCTGTTGAGAAGTCACACAGGGTACTATCACAATTGCATAGTTTTTGACAGATTTCTCCATATGTTGGAAATGGGCATTGTTCTGTGCAGTTTATTCCAGTGTATCCAGTGCTGCATTCTAATAACATACATTCAATAATAACTTTTTCACAGACACTATGAGGGTTTTTAAAAAATACATTCATATATATTCTTTGTTTTAACTTATTTTTAATTTATTTGAATTATCAAACGTGTATATTTTATATTTGTACTTATATCTTTGTTTGGGATGAAATTTAAATACTTGTGCAATTCTGTAGAAACTCATCCCACATATATCCGACACAGCACTTCTGAAATCTGTATTGAAAAGTAATTTTTTATAGTCAGAAATTTTATCATGTGAATATTTGATATTGTCAATGTAATAATATGTATACCATATACGGAAGAAAATACATTTTTGTTAAATCCGATCAGTTCCTTCTAATAGTTTACTGTATGTTTTAGGTAGTAACGCGTAAAAAGTCGTTCTTTAATTTTGATTTTAATTTAAAAGTTGAACATTTTACCAAAAGGAAAATATACAAAATTGTCAATCTTACCCATCGCATCCCAGAACATTAAATTTCATAAAACACAACAAAACAATCACAGGAATAGCACAAATGAATTTCAACATTTCCATAAAATATATAAAATGCTAAATATTTCCTGAATTGTTTGCTGAAAGAAGGAAGCATTTAGTCATAAGTTCTATAAATAGTTCGGGTTAGAATTAGTTTAAACAAATGTGTTTTTTTTAATTACATGAAATGGATTGTAATTAAATAAAAAAAATATTAGTTTCTTTTATAATTACCTAATCTACGTTCTGATTTGGCAAACAAAAATGCCTTGAGGGATAAACATTAACTTAATTGCTATTTAACTGTTTTGATTTAATTGAGCTTGATAAGAATCATCATTTGATGAAAGATATTGATGACAACTTTGAGGTTTCATTTAGGAAGTAAAAAATAATGTTTGATAGATGTTCTGTTGTGTATATCAAGCATGAGGATATTCCTTGATAACTAAATAACACTAAGCAACACATTCATGTAATTTTTCCGCTTTCTTCAATGTCTCTTCCGCTTCAAAAGGAAGATGATTTTTTCATTATTGTTTTCATTATTTAGGTGTGATTTAATTTTCTAATAATAATTATCCGACTTTCGTATGAACTGATGAACGTTGTGTTTCCAAATAATACTTTTAAAGAATATTAAGAACAGCTTCTGGGTTTTTTTTTAAACTGTACGTTTTGAATCCCACATTAGTTTTACTTTGATAAATTAAAACTCAAGCACCCATTGAATAATTATTCCCAGTGTGGTTATAAAGATAAGCCGATTGCAAATGCAATATGCATACCGCATCTGATATCAATATGCTATGAATGTATGAGTTATTAAAATCCTTAAAATCAACTAGACAATAATGCACGCAAACGGGGGGAATCACATTGTAAACATTGATAGGATTCGAATGTTGAATTGATCTTTTAACACATTTGTTTACCTTTACTGTGTCCAATATTTCTAAAATCGATTTTTCTGAACAATCTTTCTTTTCAATCCTGAATTAAAACAACTGGAACGATATATCAGAAGAGCGGGCAATGGTGAAATTATAAACTAAAACTAAAATTGGTCATTTGCGACCTTTTTTAGGCGTTAAACTTTTTACCTCATATGCAGGATATCGTTACGGCTAGATATATATTTTTGGCATTATTTACATGTATAATTGTGTGAAATGTTAGACATCAATCGAATAGAAATGTATTCTTTTTTTCCATTTTAAGAGTCTGATAGAGAGAGAGAGAGAGAGAGAGAGAGAGAGAGAGAGAGAGAGAATTCTAATAAGGAAGAAAAGCTTTTTCTATTGGTTATTATTTTAAGAGCATTTAATGATTTATTCAACATTCAACAGTTCGAAGATTGCAGTCTTAGCCATGCACGAGTATACATTTAAAAAATAAAACCCTGTTTTTGCTACCACTGATCATTGCAAACTCTCATGACTCATGTTTTTTGGAGCAAAAGAAAGTTTCCTCTTTACAGCTGAATGCTGCTTCTTTGATGCAGGTATAATTAAAAAACGCCTCTTTGAATTCTTCTTTTTTTTTCTGTAAAAATAACCTTAAAACAAACAAAATTACATACATGTACCTACAGTTGTAAACTTTGTCATTTTATTAAAAAAAAATTCAGGTTGTCTTCAGTACATTTCGCAGTCATATTTCTTACTTTTGTCTATAAAGTTTTTACTTGCTATAAGCTGTTAATGTTTTGCAAATCAAGGGTGGTTAGCAGCTTGTTACAATGTCAATCATGACTGCAAAGAATGTTTGCTTATGGTACTATCTAGATCTTATTGCATAATGGTCAGATTTTAAACACAATTTCGTTACTAAATAAACAACTAAATCAATGACATACCTTAAAGCTTTTTGTGTTGATACTGAAAGTCGACAATCGTTTATCTTATTCTCTCTTTTTTGTGTGAGTCTTCCATATGATATTTTTATTAAGTTTTAGATATAAATTATAATGGATATATAAAAGCTTAGCTTTTATTTACCCTTTACAAACTTCAAAATAGACGGGCCCATATGTCCGAGAGCTGTTTATTAAATAGTGAGAGTTTTGCTATTCATTTCCCACTTTTATTTTTTTTCTTGTTATTCACTATCACTATAAAAATCAATCTTAACATCAGAAAACTTATCAACACTTTTTATCCAGTATTGGAATGTGCCTCTGTATTCCGAAAGATGTATACCCCTTAGACACTTAAAAAAATGGATGAATCTAAAGCGGGATGGAATCAAACGGTGTCTAGATAGCAAGTTTTTTTTTTGAAATTAAGGAATAAATGCACATGGTGGTAAATCTTATAAATGTGTAGCTTTAGTTGTTATATTTCATTTTCGAGCAAAAGGCCTTGGTTTGTACTTCGCAGTATTGGCAGACGCAGTATCATATTAACCTTTGTCTCCTCTAATTTCTGCCTTCTATTCTTCTGATTTTGCAATATTTATTAACATTGGATAACATTGTATGAACATTAACATCTTTTGTAATACATGTGTATGTTTGCTTTTTTGTTTGGAGTATAAGCGACTACACCATTACTATAATTAAAGAAAAATGAGTAAAATACCTTGACTGTCTTTTTCCATGTTTAGCAATTGTAGGCCTGTGACTAAGACAATCCGGATTGTTTGATGTTGTTCAAAGACAACAGAACCTCTACCTTATTTGAAATGTTTTATCCGTCGGTAAACGGTTTAAACCAATAGAAGAGAGGTATAGTTAAATGTTAATGTTTTTTAAATCCAACGACATGTCTTTTCCTGTAATTTAAATAGGATATTAACTATATTTAGTATACGACACTGTGTTCGACATGTCAGTTCATAACATTCGTTTAGTGTACATATTTCCAGTCTTTAATGGGTGGATACGGAAGTGAAGGTTTCTATGGTATCCTTAAGTTAAAATTTCGTTGGTTTTTTTCGTGTTTAATAGTACGTTTGGGTCTCCTTCTTTAGATAAAAACGGTCGGTTCACCCAAATGTAAACCTAAACAGTGTATATGTAGTATCAGTTTTTCATGAACAATCCTCGTGCACTTCTGACAACATTTTAAGACGTCTATAACGGATATTTACTTTATGACTAGTCTTCCTTCTCGCTACTCAATAGTACTGCATGTTCGACTGTTGATAAACTCCTTCATACCAGGAAAATATATTTAACAGCTTTCTCGTTCGCAAAATGTCTAGACTCATAAGTATTGTTTACGGTATCTTAATTGCAAAAGATTTATGAAAATGCCCATCTTGTTTCGTTTAAACATGCCTTTCATATTGAAAAAAGTAATGTCTTTACAACGACCATATTTTTATAACATCGTCACACGATACATACTTCTTATTTTTGAATATTTTCTCTTCTTTTTCTTACGAAAATTGACTATGATTCATAGCTCTTCGAGTTTATTGATCCCTCGAAACCGCCAGCAACAGAAAATTACGGACTGCACGAAATGACGTTATGCTTAAAATCTCCACACGGGGAAACATTTGCTATATATTCTTTCCAAACGTACTGATGTAAATTGACAATCATTTACTTTCTTTTACTTTTTCTCTATGATTAGCATGTAATGAAAATATTCTTTTTAAAGATGTTATAATAAACGATGAAATGCTTTTCTGATGATTCACGTGGTAAAAAAAGTAGGTGAATAAAAAATGAGATATTTTTTTTTTTGCTTTTTGTGCAAGACCAACTGTACGACTGTAAATTGTCAAGAAATTTCAACTTGCAACTAGAATGCTGATTTGATGAGGGTTTTGGCCATTGTTGCTCAGACAATCGACGTGTCCTTTGGCCTTTTGTTCTCTAAAAATGCTAACTACATTCATTGCCACGTAAATCATCAACTAAACCATTTTATTGTTAAGATGTTGTTTTTTTTGAATTAAGGAAATTATTAATCGAACTTTATTTATTTACATTCTGCACTTCAGACTATATAAAATCAATAATATTTCCACAATTTATGTATCAAATATTTTTGAATAATTATGTCTCCGAAAACTACCTTGAGTTCATCTTATGAGTTCACTTGTTTGTCTATCCGTTTGTCTGTCAGTAATACTGTCTGTGGTGCACATTGACCTCCAAAAGCCAAATGTTATTTAATTTTGGCAATCTAATTCGATATCAAACCCATTTTTCACAATACAGTATTGAATTGTAGATCCAATATTTTGGATAAAAAGTCCTCACATTGCCTGTTTTTGACATATTTTTTAATGCGTGATTCATGTAATCGCATTTTTGTGAGTAAATGAGAAAAAGACACTGTAACAATATATGAGAGATTGACAATACACTTGGAGAGCAATTATAATTGGCTCAACATATCCAAAAAAGTAAGATTGGCATACATGTATTTAATTTAAAATGATCTTTCTTTTGTCATGGGATATGAACAAAAGTCTATGGTTGCACGTAAAACATTTCAGATAATAGACTATGACGATAACTTCACATCGGTATTTATGTTTTTTTCTTAATTCAGACGCCCCAAAATTCATGGTTGCTAAAAAATGTGAGGGTCATTATCCCATTGTACTCCCTCTTGAAGTTGTTTAATAAAATAAAAAAAATGTTTGCAGATACCAGTACTAGTCAAGCAATTGTTTGTCAATGTTCTGATTTGAAGGTCTCCAAAAAAGTACTCGTAGGAATAATATTATGTGGATAAAAATCAGCAAAGCAGCTATGCAACCAAAACAGATAATCAATGCCATTAAAATGGACATACGCTCTCTCCTATCTGACATACGATCATTTGATTCCATTAATTCAGACTCCGTTGTAAAAGCATCAAGATCTTTTTCATCTGTGATGTGAACGAGAAAAGTTGTCGTAAAGGAATGTCCTTTTCCAGTTGTACCCTCTGATTCATCTAAACATAATTCATGTTTATATGAAATGTCTTAGTTTAATTATCGAAGTTCATTAATACATCTCTTAACTAATTTTTTTTTATTAATATAAAGATAACAGACATTAAAAACAACACACACACACAAAACAAACTGCAAACACGTTACATAATGTATTCAATACCTCCTGTTACACAATTGCCTGCATCACTGATTCAGACAACCATAAACCGACCGACACCGTTTATTGGAAATCAGCATGCTCTACGGTTCGGTAAACTTAAAATATTCAAAGACACCATGACCAGTGGTTAAATGAAGAGTAAAGGTAAAGAAGGCAAAGTTTCAGACATATTACAAACCAAGATATTAACAAGTTTAAAAAGTCTGAAATATAATAAGCGATATGATATAGGATTCAGAGTAAAGCAATAAAAAAAAAACTAAACACAAAATAAAAAATAAAAAAATGAAAGACGTCCATGTATTATGCGGTAACTGACGGGAAAGTCATTATAACCTTAATCACAAGACAGCACTTAAAAAAAATGTATATAAAAAAAAAAAAACCGAAGATAGTAAAATGGAAAAAAAGACGGGGATTAGCAGACCACTTTTAGATATATATTTAATAACGCATTAGCTCTGCATAAAAAAAAGGAATGCCATTGAACCTGCGACAAACCGCCTTTTAAAGACTGTCAATGCCATTAATGAATAAACTTATCATAGTCTTATACAAGTTGATAAAGTAAAATTAATATGTGTTACAATGCGATTGTTTGGGCAAGCGCAGCATATGATTTTATATATATATATATATATATATATATATATATATATATATATATATATATATATATATATATATATATATATATATATATAATTAAGAAAGTAGCATAATTATACAAATGAATGCAAAAACGAAATTAAATTGAAAACAAAATATAATATTTTGAGGTAACCGTTATATTTTTTTTCTAAATCAATATTCATAAATTTTACGCTCCAGTATATAAGCAATATATGTACCACAAGTATTCATTGATTTATGAGAAAACTAAGATATCCATTTGCTGCATGTAAAATACAATGCCGTTAAATGATAAGTTTTTCCATTTTTAAAACTGTCTAACATCATAGTTCAATTTGGTATTTTAGATTTTATAATGACGTCCTGTAGTACAAGTTTGATTTGTAAAAACTCAACTGAAAATCAAGCATCACAAACTGGAAATGGCGGAAATCACTGAAGTCATCTCAAATCTATCAAAATATTAGCATTTAAACAGATGATAGTTATTTTGTCTCTAACTCTAAAGAAATGTCCTTAATTCGTTAGCTTATGCAAGATCTATTTAGAATTTCGTTAGTTCCGGCCGATATTATTTTTTCGTAATAACAGAGTTATTTCCATTCATTTAAAGTGATTGTGACGTCAGAGCTCACGTCAGATGGATGTCGTCTGGTCCTTGAACGAGACCGACTACAGTTTGAGTCTGCATGACTTTGTGCATCTTCCTATTTTTAGCAGCCGTAGGTGCAACATTCTTTTGTATTGTGTTTTTATACTTAACACTAATTGTTATGTTTATTGACTGAGAAATTGTGGTTTTACGATTTTGATAAGGTTAAATGCTAAAATAGCAGCCTTTAGCGTTATTGTAAACTATGCAGCATATAATCAAAGAACAAAGACTTCGTTCATTTTTTCGAGACGGCAGTGGATTTATAAGATAAGAATTTATTGAGAGAGCATTACAAAAACATATAATCAATTTCAAAGTTCTATTGCATAAACAATTATATGCAAATAATTAATATATCCCAAGGTTAGAAATACAAAACAATGAGAGTAAATTTAGAAATTAAGCGCGGCTTTTCCAGCAATTTCCAATAGATTATGACCCCCTCGCGCAACTTGTTGCGAGGGGGATATAGCATCGCTGCTGTGTCGGTCGGTCGGTCGGTCGGTCGGTAGGT
Source organism: Magallana gigas (assembly GCF_902806645.1). Taxonomy (NCBI): domain Eukaryota; kingdom Metazoa; phylum Mollusca; class Bivalvia; order Ostreida; family Ostreidae; genus Magallana; species Magallana gigas. The sequence goes on along the minus strand of NW_022994865.1, from coordinate 381,515 downwards.
AGGTCGGTAGGTCGGTAGGTCGGTCGGTAGGTAGGTAGGTAGGTAGGTAGGTAGTTAGGTAGGTAGGTAGGTAGGTAGGTAGGTCCATTCCCAGCTCTTGAATGAATATTCATTAAACTTTGTACACTTCTTTGGCATGGTAGAAGGACAACCCCTATTGATTTTCAAGTCAATTAATTCAATACTTTTTAAATTATCGTAAAACATGAATTTTATGTACGACTTGACAATAGACATTTCCGGTATTTTTATGTTCGACAGAAATTAAATCGCTATTGTGTGCAGTTTATATCAACAACTCGATATTTTGAGGATTTTAATCTAGTAAAGGTAAACAAACCAAACGTTTTGTAGTATTGGAGGGTTAGAATATTGCCCGTAGGTACAAGTTGGAGCTGGCAATAAATTAAATTCATCCGATTAACGTCGAAACAAGCAGTGGAATTTCGTACAAATTTTCCCGTATTACTTACAATAGAACTAGTCCAATATTCAGAGGAGACTTTGACAGATATCGCACATTTATCACGCGAAAATTGTTTCATATTAATAATAGCTGCATATCTACTATGGGTTGACATACCACAAGCATGTAATTCTCCATCAGAACGAACAGACTACCGATCGCTAGATCTTCAGCTACGTTTCATAATATATACGGAACGTTTCTGTATGCTTCTATAAAAATGAATGTCACTTAATGAAGCAAAGTTATTTAACTTTAAAGCATATGTGTACATGTGATAAGTTTCTGCTAGGAATAGGAAAATTGTTCAAATGCGTACATGAACCCCCCCCCCCCCCCCTTCCCTAATTTATACACCACAAAGCTTGGGGATTAGGATATAAAATAGATATTATGAATTCAAAGTGGTTTTAGTAATACTTGTATTCATGTTTATTTTGATCTGAAAAATTTACATGTATTTTCTTACATAATGCATTCCCCTACAACAAGTTCTGACGCGAGGGGATGGTCCGCTTTGCGGTGCCCTTATTATAGTAAAAAGTAATAATTTTCGAGAAGATCCCCCCCCCCCCCCCAAAAAAAAAATTCTGGTAGTTAATATTTTTCTTTTAATCTTAAAATAATTAAATTGAATTGTAAGAGATTTTATAAAAAATATCTACGGAAGAAATACAAAGACGTGGTCTCGTTTAGTACCCTCCTGGAAATTTTTTTCTTACACTTTTCTGGTTGTTGAAAGTGTTAGATTTTTTCTAGCGAGATTGTGAAATTGAAGTCTGATGAAATGTATAAGGAATTTTTAGCTGAAATTTCCTGAAACGAAAAATACCATCGGATTAATGTGCAAACTATTAAGACGTCACTCGATTGTATATTATTGAGATATACCGAGCTAAGAATTTCAAACTTTCGTGAATATTGTGTCAGCAGCATGCCATTTTTTTAAAATCTTGCTGGTTCTCGCAAGAGCTTGTAATGGGGAACAATGTCGACTAAACATGTACAGCTTGTCCAAAGTTTCTATTCGCACACGCCTTGACTGCATAGCTCGCTACGCGTCGACACTTCGCGTCGGCGACATGCGCTCGCTCTTAAGGTCAAGGATTTTAAAACAGACACCAAACAACTGGTAGAACTTTTCAACCCCTCATTGGAAACAGTCTTAAAGACAGAACTCAAACAAGACCAAAAAATCTATAATTGACTTCCCCTAAAAGTAGAGTTCGACCAGTGCCAAAAATATCATGGTTATATGTTACTCTCTGCCCCTTGAAAAATAGAAAAGAATCGTCTAATACTGAAATTACCAACACTGGACAAAAAACTGCGAGACGAACAAGCAAGGTTCAGAAGAGAAATATATAAAAACCAAGAATTATTTGAATGGGAAAGCTTCCTACACGTCAAATTGTGAAGAAAAAACATTGATTGTCAACATAAAGAAGTCTTATGGAAAGTTTCGATTCAGAATCACTTTGAAATGCCAACTATACTAATGCCATTAGTTAAACGTATTCTTTATTAGACAAGCGTGAAATGTCAGGTGTCCCATATTACTAGTACATAAAAGTGAACAATTTGAAACATTGCCTACTAAAGCTGGAACACCATCCACCAGCTATCAAAGAAGAGAAACGGAACTTTTATCATTATCTGCTTATGACACATAGAGGAGTGAAAAGAACGTAACGAAATGGCTACACATTCAGATGTAATGGTTTAATGATGTAAAGGTTTAATGTGTTAAGGGTTTAGATCGAGAACTATGCAGCATAGCATTTTAATTTTTCCTGGCCATTCTGTTTTTCTTTACCAAATATCTCCAATGTGAAGAATTTGGAAAATTTTGAACCTAACATTTGATGACAATAAACAATAGTAATAGTAATAATCATGTTATGCTGTTACATGTGCAGTGTATAACGAGTTTGAAAAAGAAAAAAAATATATGTTTGAAGGTGTGAAGGGAAACCAAAACAAAAAAATTGTGTATTTAGGAACATAAATCTAATATATAGTTATGGAACATTACTGTGCAATATGCAAAACTATCAATGATAATACATTCAAATATAAAGATTTCTAGCTATGGTTTTTATTATTTTACTGGAAATAATAAAGTAATTATAAAGCATCATGCAGAAACATTGAAAAATATACCTGTATCTGGCATCGATGCTGAACATCCTGTGACATGATTACAATTCTTTTTTAGACAGACACATATGGATTGACATTCAAGTCCATATGTTGGAAAAGGACATTTTGTGCAATTTGGTTGAAATCCATAAAAACCAATACCGCATATTTTACCTGAAATTAAAAAAAATAATAACTGTTTTCCGAGTTCCATAAAATTTAGTGCCAAGGAACAGAATTGATTGGCAAGGAAACACTTTAATAACATATACACCTGTTTGTTTTTATTAAATTAAGGTGATTCAATTCAATTTTTCACAGCTTATTCTGCAATAGGTGACTGTAAAATTATCCCCTCTGCCTTGTTTACCTCTCTTTCCCCCCCTCTCTCTCTCTCTCTCTCTTTTGAACAAGTGACTGAAGTGAATGATATTCAAATTTCAAGTAAACTAATTGGTCATTTTTAACATGACAGCTGATAGGAAAATGTAACGATCGTTAAATTATTCACTAAGATATTTGAGAAATTGGTGAAAAAAACCTTTTGCATAATTACCAGGTTAATAAAATCTTATGATACATTTGTCTTAAGTAAATATTCAAAGGATGTGATTACATGATCTGCATGAAGTAAATACCATTATATCTACGTGTACATGTAAGTCCTATAGGTCATGTACTATCTTTCTCAATATTTCCTTGTTTCGGGGTCCGGTTTTCAGCTGGTTTGATTAGTCCCAATTAAGCTATCCACCGATACATTTTACATATATTGATAAGCATTTTATTTAGAAACAATATTTCTATGTCTGTTTCTTTGCGTACTGTAATCCATTCCTTTCAATACCTTATATTAGTTCAAAAAGGCACCAGGTGGATTGATTTCTGTCGACAGAAGATGTGAAAATAGTTTGTCAAATCATTGCTAGATGACTATGGTAGCAATTGTATGACCACTGAGCCATGAAGCTTGGACTTGCAACATGTATGTACAAATGATTTGGTATCGGCGAAAATTCACTGTTTGAGATGTAACTTATAATATTTGCAAAGGTCACATTTAAAACCATTCGAGTAAGGTTATATGTCCACGTCTGTAGTTGTCTTTTATAAACACTAACATATCAAAGACCGGTTACCACATTTACATTGTCCATGGCTTAATGCATCTTCTTGTCTAACAACGGTTACCGGTTGGTTGACGGTTTGTTATTGTCATTTTTTCATTCTTATGAAAAAATGAAACGTTTATACCAATGCTCGTATCATCCTGATTATTTCCAAACTGACAGCAAGCTTTTTTTTAAATAAAAATTATTCTGATATTGTTAAAAATACATCCCGATGCTTTGTCTACCGACTTTGATATTATCATATTAACAAGCTTTTGACATCATCAATAAAGATAATTAGACTTAACTCTTTAGGTATAAAGTCCCTCTATGAAGACAAACAATGTGAAACAGTCCAGGAAATATAACAATATACTTTGGTCCAGCATAGGCCTCTTCAAGAGGAAGAATGGTGTTGTGCAACGAAAACCAAAAGGAAGCTGTATTGTTGATTTCCATTCTGAAACCAGGGACAGCTGTCAGAGTTGGTAATCGGAACACAAAAACAATGAAGCAGGGGAAACAGCACAATTGGCGAGTGAGATGAAGAGCTACACCATATGTCTCTTAAGACTGAGTGAGACGAGGTGGCTGCAGTCAGGAGAGATGAGGCTAAGCACTGTAGAATCGCTGAGGGATGAGCCCCCCCCCCCCCCCCCCACCACCACCACCCACCCACCCACCCACCCACACACACACAAAGACGTCGCAGGACTGTTACTCTCCCTGGAGGCATAGATAGCTCCTATAGGAAAGAAAGAGACCGGTTAATTCTAGGATAATACATGTATCAGCGATATTAAGCACAAAGAATGAAAAGATCAAACTGAACATCATCCAATTATACGCCCCCATCAATGATACTGATTAAAATAAATTTCTTTCTACCAGCAATCGCAGACAGTCCTTGATAAAGCAATGAAGAAAGAAAAGACATGACGATACGTATGGATGTTTTCAATGCCAAGATTGGAGCGGACAACACTGGCCCCAATGCAGTCATGGGCACACACGGATTACATGTAAGCTGCATGGATGGGATTGGTGCGAGAATTACAAACTGATGTTCTCTATACCAGCTATTGATAGGAGGAGGCATCTTTCCTCACAAACTAATTCATAGGGCACACGGATATCGCCAGATCACGTAACAAAAATCAGATCGACCATATCTGCAGAAAAGGGAACTTTTGTTGAAAAAGATGTCAAGGTGATTAGAGGACCGGAGCCACCAGACCCCTATCTAGTAAGGACAGCAGGCTCAGGGAGTTTACTAACACAACAAACAAGATTACAAAGTACAATTAAGTCTCCTCAACTATAAAGATATGAGTACAGCCTGTCTAACAGATCCAAATGATACCAACATCATTACTCCGTAAAACAAAAACATATCAGTGATATAAGACGTGGCACATGTGAAGAAAACAGGCTGTGGTGCAATGCTGTCCTTGCTTACTTGGTGTTGAGGAGACTGGCGCTATCGGTATTTGTCTTCCTCCTGGTTATTGATTTGATTCTGAAGACTACCGCATCAAGCAAGAGGAAGAGAACACAATGATCACTCCTGACACAATTTGACGACCCAGACTTTGCAGATGACCTGGCTCTTCTTTTCCACAACTACATCGGCAAGAACTGGACTCAAGTTCAACTTAAATAAACAGAAACAAACATCACTGCCCGGATACCAGTGACAGTTGTTGATAAATTCATCAAACAAGTTGAGTCCTTTATCTCCTAGAAAGTGTAGTTTACAGACTAGGTGACACAGACTCTGACATCAAGTAAAGTATTGGCAAGGCGAGAACGCTTTTTCTATGCATAAAAACATATGGGCATCCAAGAACAAGCGCATTACCACAAAGCTGCAGATCCTTCACTCCAACGTCAGGTCTATCGTACTGTATGGAGCGGAGACCTGGAGGAATACGAAAATATCCCTGCAGAGGAACCAAACCTTCTATAACACCTGTCTCAGGCACATCTTCTATGTTAATATTACTTTCTTTATATTTTTATAGACTGTATCTACCTTACAAAATATCTGAATGACGTCCAGGGCATTCCAAAGTACATGCAAGCAAATTTTTTTGGGCAGATAACAGTCCTGCATCAAACTGGATTGGGTATGGCTGACAATTGAGATTAAAAATGTTCAGGTATACTTCTACCCGATTGGACTCATTCAATGGTGAAATTTGGCTGGTTTATATGTTGTCACAAGCACCAATGACAATGGCCACTCGATCTCTTTCCACTTTGACATGTAATGATTGTAACTCTTCAGGGCTTTTGTGCAAAGTACCAATGTGTATATGAACACTTATGCATGCAATATCACAAAACCCACCTCTTATTTTAGCATGCTGGGAAGACTTCATCAAACCAATACTACATAGCCAAACTCGCAATTTACCTCCAATCCTGTCAACAATGTAATCCCACTCAAAATCCCATCAGACCTAGATTCCAACAACAACTCCCTAGACAGAGATTTATTGGGTCTAAGCCATTCCCCAACCTTAAAAAATGTTCGGTGGATTATCCCTGTAGAATTATTGCAACAGTTTTGCTGAATTGGTTTCAGAAAGAGTTTTACCTGCATTTCACAGGTTTAAGTAATAATGCAAAAAAAACGACAAACACTTCAAAGCAGCACTTTCTCATGAACCTCACTTTAATATCATTCAGAAAGAAGTTAAACTCGGGCCAATCACAGGTCCAATTTAGATCCGCCTGTGGCTAATTAAAGGTGTAGCCTAGTAGGTATGTTACCAAAGAAAGACGGCTGTTGGACACTTGTAACAAATCTATCAACACTTGTTAGTAATAATGTCAAAAATTTAATTGACCAAGAACTATGTTCCGTTTCCTATTCTTCTTTCAAGCAAAAGAAATACTACTGTTTCAACAGAGGGTTCTAAACTTTGTAAAATGGATTTGTCCAGTGCCTTCCTTCTTAGAATCAGTTCCTCAGACCTCTGTTTGAAATTGATGTTTATTATTGGAAAATAATATTTTAATAAATGCATGCCATTTGGTTGCGAAATCAGTCACAATCCAGCAATCTGATTGTTCATTTGTTCGAAAGCACAGTAGTCCGAACGTTCATGAGTTAAAAGACCCAGTCTGAAAGTTAATAAGTTTGAATTCATAACATTATGTTTACATCTTCCAAGTATTATGTAATTCATTCTTAATCTTAAATCCAGTACATCGAATTGTATGATGTATGGAGAAATTGGAATTTAACCATTGCCACTCTTTGTTAGAATTAAAATTATAGTGTACTGGGTGAAAGCTTTGACAGCCCACAATAATCTTTATAAAAACACATAGGTTATCTATTATTTGTATAGATGTTACAAAGATGGATCTTTTATACATCCATTAATACATGTTTAATGCGTACTTGATATACTGAGCTCAAATGGGTTGTCTTCTATATTGGAAAATCAAACAATATGTGGTTATAACTGGCTTTAGTCAATTGTTAAAGAAATATCACAAAATCAATTGATACGAGATCGGAGAAGAAGAGTAGTAGATACTCACTAAAATGTATTAGTTAGAGAATTTTGAAAAAAAAATCAACTTAGAATTTTTTTATTGTACTTGTTGATTTTAAATATAGATCTACGGATCACGTTTACAAAATTACGAGTTTTCACATGAACCATTGATTCCAAATAGAAAAAAGGTAGATGAGAAAATTATAATTTAGAATGTACATAGTTTGTAAACGATATATTATTTTTTCCCAAGAGATACTATAATAACCTAAGTTTTATAACATTTAACGAGCTCATTAATATTCAAAAAAATTATCAAAGTCTGTTCTTCCGAAAACAAACTTTAACAACCTAGTGTAAACTCAGTTTTTTTTTTCTATTTTTATTACTTCTACAGTACATGTAATCCATGTCTGTTTTTATGTGCATTTATATTAACATGTACTTATTTTGAACCTCAAGTACCAGTGAACTGGTCTTAATTAAAAACAAAAATGAATTTAAAGAAAGAGAGAGAGAGGGGAAATGTAAAGAGAGCCCTATTTACTATCGGTTATTCGTCGTTTAAAATGCTTTGATTAACACTGAATGTAACTCATTTAAAGATGTGCTTTGAATTTAATGTACTGCACATTAAGTACTTGTATAAAAATATCATATCTCAAAGAACATGTATACTACCTTCTAACCCCCTTTCAAAATTTGCACTTTCTAATAAATGATATTAAACAATCTCGCATGCTACCTCTTAAATGCAATGTATATTAATTGGTCACCTTTTAAATATCTGTACATTTGTTATTTCTCTATTTATTTAATTCATTTTTTATACATTGATTACCAATTCTACAGTCAAATCTTTAAAAAAATGCGTTATCTTTACCCCCCTGTTTACCTGGTATCCCTTTATAAATGTAAAAAAAGGTCCTGTTTGTTTTTTTTAAATATGAAGTAGTGACAAGTTAACCTTGGAAACACAAACGTTAAATATACAATATTTTTTTTTAAAAATGGGGTCATATTGAAGAATGCCTGGTTCTGAAGTATCCGTTAAGATTTAAACCTTCATTTAAATCATACGCGCACACGAATATATTTAAAAATGACCATTTGCATACATGTAGTTATCCTGAAAGCTTAAATGACTAAGTTATAAGTACAATTAACCTTTAATAAAAAGAAGCAATGATGACATACACTTGCTTTTCGAACATTTGCGCACACATGTAATAACGTCCATGACATAAGAAAATATAAGATTAAAAGATGGAAACGTAAACATTGTTAATATTATAACATGTACCAACAAACATACCAAAAATGCAGGTAATGTTTTATGTTAAATGAAAGTAATTATTTTTGTTTATATTAAAAATAAGTCTTTGTTTTTGTCAGGTTTAGATATGTTTCTGGGCCTGATCTAAGGCAGTAATTGAAAACTTGGACAATTGACTCTGTGAAAAATTCATTAGGGTAATAAATATTTTGTTAACATCGCCTTCTGAAAAAAAAATCAATTGGAATAACTTTTTAATAACAATTTTTTAACAAATTTTAATATCAAACAATACATTAATATCAATATTATGAATATTTCCATGCTATAAAGATTTTGAAATTCCCCTCCCCTCAAAAAGGACCAAACAGCGTAATAAGTGCAAATAATAGCAAATATACCTGTGTCTGGAATTAACGCAAAACACCCTTTGACATGATTACAACTCTTCTTTGGACAGACACATAATGATTGACATTTAAGTCCATATGATGGATAAGGACATGTTTTGCAATCCGGTTGAAAGCCATAAAAACCAGTACTACAGTCCTCACCTAAAATAAAAACAAACATATAATAGAAAACTCAGTCTTGGCGACCAGAAGGCATGATTACGAATATTTTGTAAGATGTTTTTTAGCTAGAAAATATTGTTTTGATAAATATCTCGAACGAACTATAAAATTCGTGGTACAGCAAATTTCATTCCATTATCATTGGAGTAGATAATAATTCTACCTTTCATAAATTCAGTGCTCAAAATTTCGAGATACCGGCTATTTAATTATTTGAAAACCTACATTTCAATTGTATTTCATTTTGTGCAATTGAAATGTTGTTGTTAAATGACTAGCTTTTTAAACACAATTATCTCTCATCACAAAAACCCCGGCAGAAAGGGCTTAAAAGTATATGTCTAACACATTACACAAATTATGAAATTAAGCACAGTAGAATTATAAGTGATAAAAGGATATCAACATAAACTACTTTATTTCACCAAAAGCATTTAAATGAACATTATTTCGTTACGAATAACAAGTAAGTCTTCCGTCCAATTTGTTTTATTTGATACGATGAAATGACGATACAATTTGCCAAATCTGTGATCTCTTTTTTTTTAGGTCTCGGGCTCGGAAACGGACGAACAAAATTGATTACTGAAAATAAAAGCTGGTTCTTGTACATCACTATTTATCAGGCTAGATGAAACACCCAAGAAAAGTCTATAAACACTTATTGTTTGACCCTTCCGGTGAGTACTTGAAGTGACGGTTGACCAAATAAAAAACGCGTTAAACACAAGTTCAATCAAATGTCTATAATTCCTCAACGTATCGTGTCTTAATCACTTACAGTGACTAAAATCTCGCGGGTACCTTTGTAAAGGAAAGCTACCTAATATATTTGATATAGCTCACCGGAAGTAGAATATGTTTCCCTTTTAACATTGCATATTTACATATATAGGATTTTACATTGATATATTCATTCCATGTTAAATGAATAAAAAGAGAAAAAAATATGTTCTTCCGGTGACAACTGGAAATTACGACGAATAAATAAGAATATTGTAAAATAAATACACAATTATGGCTATCCTCCCACAAAGTTGGTTTAAGTTGTCACCGTTTTTGAGATCTCGTAAAGTCACGAGAATTTTTGTAGTTTTTTGTAAAATTTGTCGTTTGACAGGAAAAGGACAAACAGAAATGCTCAGTGAAAATAAAAATTCGTATTTATTGAAAATTTTACAACTGTACTTTATCGTTTATCATTGTCGTAGAAATAAGTTAAAATATCAAACAACTTTATTTGTTTTTACCCTTCCGATGAGAACCGGAAATGACGCTAGACAAAATCAAAACAGTTAAAAGCATGTTCTATCAAATGTCTATCATCCACGTAAGTTTCGTGCAATAATCACTTGCACTTTCTGAGATCTCGAGGGAAGACCATTTGTTTAAAAAATGCTATATTTGAGATATTTGAGAAATCTTACCGATATAAGATTTTTTTTATTTATTTAAGATCGGATAGACGACATATATAATATAATACTTATATTTTAATACTATGTAAAACAAATTGAGCTTTTTAAAAAAAAAAACTTACTGTCTTTAAAGCAAACCCTTAACAGCAATTAGTTATCAAAGTCAGTTAAATTCTTTGTTTATTACATAAATGTCACCTTCCTCTACATAGCATGGCGAGTGGAACAATTATATGTTTTAAGCATGTTTGTCTAAAATTAAGAAATGCGTACCCGAGCTTGTAAGTTGAGATCGTCTATAGTAGGGTGGTCGTAGACTCGTATTATTTTGATAAAATGAAAGTTATACCTCTGTAATCAGTATCTTGTTTAACTGATATTTTTTTTTACCTATCTAAGGTGCAAATAACTTTAATGATATAAGCCATATCGCAACCATTTTTTTATTATTTTTGTATTCATATTTGAATAAACAGTATTAAAAGAAAAACAAATAATTTCAATAAATATTATTGAAGATTACTTTGATCTAGTTGGACACAAAACTCATAGGCTGAATTTCATTAATAGCAATTTGTATTGCGTTTTCATTTTCTCACTTAATAAGATTTGACATCTACGAAAATTGTTAAGTCGTACAAGAAAAAGATCATCAGAAAATTATCTACCTTGCGCCAAACAGTATTTCAAGCAATGAAATAAATGTTAATTTTCACATCATGTATTTTCTACCAATCACAAAGAAGAGGAACTGCACAACCCGGAGACTGTAAATTATTTCAACTCTTTATACCGTCTTCCATGGAGTTGTTTTTTTTTTTGCATTTAATTTTTTCCCATGTTCCTTTAAAAAAAATATGATGTGCTTTCGATGTCGACCAGATGTTATGACGAACAAAATAAAATAGTTTCAAGACATCTACAACTCTAGGTCTAATATCTTACAAAGTCTTGATGCTCATGTCCTTATCAATTTTGTGATCTCAATGTCATAAACTTTTTGTCGCAGGTCAGAAAACGGACGACCGGAAATAAAAAAAAAATAAAAGAATGAAAAAAAAAAATCCTCACGATATTATCATGTTCTAGCAACCCTGAAAATTTCAGGAAAATCTGTCTTTGAGAAATGTGTTGGAAACGGAAGACTTTAATAAGTGAAATATTAACTTACGGACTTTAAAAGTGCAACACTTAATAATGTTATATTTTCATATTATGTGATAAACACATTGTACTGGTATGTTATTAACCATGTTACATGTAACTGACCACAATTTTTTTTTTATTTCGAGCATCACCGTATACAATCTTGGTACGCGGGAGAGTCGACGAAAAGTAATGGGGAATCGATTTTCTCCTTTTTGGAGACGGGGAGAATAAAGGTCACGTCTTTTGTATGTATTCATAACATGTATATTCAAAAATATATACCGCAAGGAAGACAGCGATAGTCAAACTTTGTGCTGATCATGAGTCCGAGTGTTCTTTGCGTCCAGTTGTCTCAAACACTTCGAAACTGATTGGCAGATTTCAAATTCACGGTAATGTATGATGTGTAAAAAATACGACTTGCTTTTGGTAACAGACATTTGAAACAGTTGTGACAAATCTCGGAGAAAACAATAATTGGGGCATTTTTTGGTTTAAAATATTTGTTCATTGTTCATAATTGCATCATTTTTCTGTTGTGTTTTGTAAGGTTCCTGTGGGTATTTTTAAAGGGTTTTTTTTTTTGGGGGGGGGGGGGGGAGATCGATTTTTTTTTCATTTCTATTAGCACAGTAGCAATTCAGCGGATACACTTTAAGGTATCCCACTCCTCAATGTTTTTGTATCAAGATTTTCTTCAGAAGTATATCATTGAAATCTGTAGACAAAACAAACTTAAAAAATACAAAGATAATGGGGGATCAGTATCCATCCCTCTGAGTTATGGACCATTTAATTTGACCTTTTTGCACCTAAAATGCAATTTCATCCTGATTAGGATTTGTTGTCAGTTTTTTTGATTAAGCAAACTTATTTCTTCAAATATTGTTTTTAATTATGCACAATGGTCACACTGAATAGAGGGATTACGAAAAAAAATTGTTAAAATCTGCATAGATTTTTTGGTGACCTTTTTGCACTTAAAATAGACAATTTCTATAATAGCTACAGTTTGATTTGAAATAAAAACTTTTTGAATATAAAGAATTTTATAAGATTAATCCAGTTTGCCTAAATATGTATTCAGTATCATTTTGACATAATATAACATGGGGGTCAGTGATGTCAAATTTTAGATATAGGGCTTCAAAGATAAAATTCCCGCAATATTTGGCTTAAAAAAATTCAGACATGTTCTATATATATGCATGATTTTATGCTAAACGGCTATCACATTCTCAAGATTTGATTTTGTACATGTCACACAGAACCCATAAAATATGTAACAAACCAATCAAATGTTAAAAATGTGAATAATGAATAAAGTATAATAAAAAGAAAAATATATCGAAAATTCATAAAATTGCTTGTTTCTGTCATTTTCGTCTAAAAAGCCTTCTGCAAAAATAGTTCCCCCAAAAACTTGTTTGTTTCTTGAATTCAAATGGATTTTCTTTATGAATGCTGTGTAATTATGAAATAATAATCTATTTGTGATGATTAAATTAATAAAATCATAATTATTCATTTTAAATATAATGATCATCTGCGCAATGAAATCAAAACATGAGGAGTGAGATACCTTAACAAGCGGTATTTATTTATGACATCTGTCTATTATTCAGGGTGTCCTAATATACATGCTCTACAATTTGAAAATTATATAAAAATCAAATAACATTTGGCCAAAGTGACTCATATAAAAAGGGAAACAGTTTAATTTTTTATCCCACAAAAACATTTATGAGAAAAACGTGTCTTTCAGTGAATTATGATGTCACAAAATTGCATCATATTTTTTCGTTTAATTGAGTTTTATTCAAGATGAATCGTACAAGAATTTTTCGATTTAAAACTTCTTTTTTTCAAATTTAGGTTCCCGGTATAATTGTACGATTAATGAAATAAGAATACCATGGGGTAAAACATCCAAACAAGCAACATATTTCTCTTATAGTGAGAAGATTTGAGAAAATGGGATGTGTACATTGGTTGTTGTGAGGAATATCACTCATCCCGTTGACGTTGTCATTGATGAAAATAACGTTATATTGACGCACTATCTTTTTTGTTGTGTTTTCAAAACAACGCTCAATTTGTCAACAATGACAATAACTGTTTGTGGAATTTGTTGAGTTGATATTTACATAATATAGTACAGTTATGAAAATGCCTTTGATTTTCAGTTTAAAAAAGTTATTTAAACAGTAAATACATGTAGTATCATATATTCCAAGACACCCTGTGTATTTATTTGCTGTCGTGGGGTGGTTAGTGGATGCTCTTGTCAATATGATTATCTAATGAGGCTGCGGCGTTGATGACTTGTTACATGTAGTACTTTGTTTCTTATACTCAGTATTTATACATCGAATATTGTATCATGGTCAGGTATAAATTTTTCATATGACGTCACAAGTATGACGCAGCTACGACAGAAGACCTAATCGTTGCTTGCAACGAGCTCGTCTCTAGCTTGGTCGACTGTTTCAAATGTTTAAAACACAAACCTAGTCATTTTTTTTTTTACAAATTTTACAAATGCATATTTTGACCACCTGACTACCGCGAATTTGAAATCTGCCAAATTGATTCGAAGTGTTTGAGGCTACTGAACGCAAAGAGCACTCATACCAACTACCAACTGATCTTAAATAACCTTGACCATCGTTGTCTTCCTTGCAGTATATTTTTTTGGAAACACTTGCTGTAAATATACCTACAAAAAGAATGACTTAAATTCCATCTCCGAAGCGGAGAAACTCAACTCCCCCATACGTTGGAATCGACTCCACCATACTTTTTGTTGACTCCCCCGCGTTAGGGGTTGTATAATGTGAGCACAATTTTATTCACAAAGAGGCTACAGTTGAAACTAGATGCTGTCATTAGACAGTAATAGCCGTACCAAGTGTTTGCCCCTAATTAAATAACACTGTTTTGTACCAGTTTAATTATAAATGAAGGCCACATGCAAACTCCGGTAATACATTTAAAAATTATAATTTTCATAACTGAAGGATGAAATCCCTTCCCATATGATAATACACATGAGCAGCACTTTATGTGCAATTTGGGGTTAGACTGTTTAAAGTGAATTTTCAGTTAATCAATAATCTTAACATTTCGTGTCATAGAAAGTATAACGGTCTATATAATTATTACAAACACAATTAAAAATTAAATTATGCCCCCTCCCCGTGGCGGTTGCCGGTTTAAGATTTGCTTCTGTGTGCATACACGTGTACATCATCGTGTTCACAGATTTAGAGAAGGGGTGAGAGTGAGGGGTCTAGATCCCCCCCCCCCCCCTGAAAATTCATTTATATCAATTGTAAAATTACCAAAAATACACCTTAGACCCCAATGCTCTGACAGACATGTAAACGCTCTAACCCACTGCGCTTCAATGTTAGGTAACATTATTTGGGGGGTAAATATTTAATTAATATTTAATATACTTTATTGTTTATCTCAATAGGAAGTATACATCACAATATGCAGGTGACCTGCACCACCTTAAAGCTGTAATTTACCTAATAAAATGGTACAAGTGGATTTGAAGAATAGGTCATAAAAATACATGCATGTTACAAATAACTGATCTTTGTCTGAAGTTACGTACACAACACAGGTCTGCAGGTATCATTAGCGGGTACTAGTTTTACCCAGCTCTTCGATTAGATCGGTTCGCGTGTATACATACATGTCTGTGTTTTCCATATGCAGAAAAGGATTAGTTAAGATCAGCTAAAGGAATTCATTATTGTGTTTTAATTGGATTATCATTATGATGCTGACCAATATAGGTAAGCATAATACATGTAGTAGCAGTAGCACAATATAATGAGATGCCAGCATACATAAGTTCTACTTTCACTTTCTAAATGTGATCTCCCTTTGACAGCATACTGTATCATCATCTTTTAATATTTAAATAAGCTTATCATCGTTACCTATCCTATCGCATTTGTAAAGTTTCTGTCATTTTAGTTGCAACAGTTATTTTTTTTTTCATTTGTCAGATTTGCACATTTGAGTTGACCCCATCTTGACCCTGTATAAACAATTTCTTATTAAATTTGTGTATTACATGTAAGTAAGTGTACTAGACATTTAATTATCATTTTTTTATGAGTTATAATAGGAAGGAAGGAGTATTTCTTTCTTAATGTATTATAATGCATCAAATACAATGTAGGTCATGACCTTATGGGACTAGCTGTTCTGACCCCACGAAACAGGAAAATACAAAATCAAATGGTGTAAAGTACATTAATGACCCCAAGATGTTGTCTTTAACTCACTTTGCCCGAGTAAGTGCATAGGAGAGTTGATTAAAATCAACTCCCAATAAAATATTTTATCTTATTCATATGTTACAGTAGTGTTTGATCCATGTGGGTAATTCCTAGCCTAACGATGTCACTGCTTTGTTTAGGAAACTTTACAATTGCCCCAAATAGGCGAATACACATGCATATAACATTTTGTTTATAAATCTTAAAAATTGAATTAAGTAATTTCAAAATGTTAATGTGCATCAGGAGAGAAAAAGCAATCAAGAAATGATTTAAAATTTGCTACTGCACACATGTAAGAATGCATTAAGAAGACTGAACCTTAAGAACCAGGTTAGATTGGGGGGGGGGGGTGAATGTGGAGTATAAACATTTATAATTTGAATCATTTATTGTTATTAATTTTAATTTGTCAATGAATACTAGTTATTGATCCGTAGGTAGAAATATGACCTCTGATCATATCTCAATAGATCATTTGTCAATTATGCAAGGTGTAATGTAATTTTTTTTAAGAATAACATTTTTTACCAGTTTATAAAAGTATTTAAAGACACCCAAATTATATTCTGATTTAATAGATCATTCGACAATTAAGGGGGGGGGGGGGGCGGTTTTTATTTGAGTTTGGTTTGGAGGTGGGGGTTCCAAGTCATATACTAGTATTTGACAATTTTTTAATGTAATTTAAAATAAGACTAATCTATACTACAGTCATGAACATGAATAGTATAGAACAAATCACAAACTAAAACATGTACATATACATAGGAAGTATTACAAAACATAGATGATTGATCTATATCTGGGTTTCTAAAATTGAATCATATATCATGTACATATTATATTATTGTTTCTTTGTTCAAGGCATTTCAGATGGTATGTAGGTCAGTGATGCCAAGTGCTCTTCCTGAAATTATCAAATATCATAAAAACCATTGAGATCCCCACCTTAATCCAAAAATATTATTCCTCCTTAGGTCATGGCGCATCAGATCATTATGGCATGTAAGTCATGACCCTAACGGGTGTCAAAAGGGTGTGGGGTCTAACATTCAACCTTGAAGGAAGAATCGTAGACTCTATTTTAAATGGTAACTTAAAAACGGACAAAGATAATAATATAGGGTTTTCATAATCATATATTGACTGTTACTGGCAATATATATATATATATATATATATATAGAGAGAGAGTTCATTAGATCTGACCCCTGGGGTCATCCCCACCACCCAGGAATTTGAAATTACTATATATCTCAGACACTGTTATAATCATGACCCCCTAAACCATATATATTCATGTTTCTGATGTCATTTAGGGGCATCAAATGTTATGTAGGTCATGCATATGGGCCTTGTGGGTGGTCCTGACCCCCTCAAACAGCAAGTGCACGAATATCTCGAAAACGGTTGAGATCCCCACCCCTTAACCATATATATTCTTGTTTCTTGTGTCAAGGGGCATCAAACGGTATGTAGGTCATGGGCCCCGGGGGTGGTCATGACTACCTTCGAACAGGAAGTGCACGAATATCTCGAAAACAGTTGAGATCCCCACCCCTTAACCTTATATATTCTTGATCCTTAAAGGGCATCAAACGGTATGTAGGTAATTGGCCTCAGGGTTAAATTTAATATTTCAAAACTGTAATACACATCTATGGAACAGTTCCTATCATATCCCAAAATATGATGTGTCTATCCATTAAATCATAAGAGGAGTTCTAGGATCTATGTTTTTTTTGAAGTGATAAACGTCAATTTTCTGCTACTATTTGACTCCCTGGATGAAATTTAGATTTTTAAAATCTTATTGCACATCCATAGAACAGCCCCAATTATATCCCAAGAGATGACGTAGCTACCCCAAAAGTTGTACATGTAAGAGGAGTTCTGGGAACCATACTTTTTTGCAACAAAACGTCATTTTTTGTTGCCCACTGATCCCCTTAATAAAAAAAAAATTCTGGAACCTGATCACACTTCAATATGACACCCCTAATCATATTCTAGAAGATCATTTGGCTACTGCGAAAAAAAAATTTTAAAATGACGATTTTGAAACCAGTTTTTTTTTTGTAAAAAACGTCATTTTTTAGCAATTAATTGACCCCCAGGACAAAATTGAAAATTCTGAAACCTTATTGCGCATTTATAGGATACCCGAAAACATATTCAAAGAGATGATTTTTCTACTGTTGAAAATGTAGGAGGATTTCGAGGAAGAAGGTTTTTTGTGAAAAAACGTCATTTTTTTTACCAATTATTTGACCCCCAGGACTACCAGAGTATTTTTGAAACCTTTTTACAAAAGAACATGACACCCTAAATCAAACTCTAAGAGTTCAGATTGCTGGTTTATAAGATGTAAGAGCAGTTTGAGAAAGTAAAACGTGACAGACGGACGGACGGACGGAACAGAGTAACAACAATATACCCGACCTGTACCAGGTATGACCTCCGTTAGCATTTATGACGGCGCAGAGGCGACTTGTCATTGATCGACATATATTTCAGATGGTCCTCTGAGAAATATTCTGCCATTCCCCAACAAGATTCTCTCGAAATATTGCGGCTTCTAGGGCTGAGGCTGTATCCCCACCAAGCTCGTTTCGCGTATGCTCGATATGATTCAAGTCTGGGGACATAGCGGGTCTATCAACCTTACGCTGACTTACGTCTGCTTACAGCATATAATACTAGTAATCAAATCCCGAACTGTCTTAGCTTTTCTAAACAAAATTTAAATGTAACACACTAGAAATTATATTTATACTTACCTTTACCATCGATAATCCAGAAAGGTATAAATATACCAAAGAAAATTGATATAGTTGTTACATACATGTTTTATTGGACTAATGTATGTCTCTATCTGTAAACAGGGAAGATACACTAATCCGGAAAAACAGTTCTAAATGTTACGGAACTGATATCTTTGAGTTTGACAGAGTTTATATAAACAGGTGTTTAAAATAAAACAGGAAGAGTAAAGGGATTATTTAATTGGCGTTATTAATTTATGAAAATTCATAAACCAATAATTATGTTGACATTTCAATAAACAAATCATTATCCGAAGTGTTGCTATGAATATCTTTATTGTGATTACAATAAAGTCACACTTTAAAGAGATGATACCATTAAATTACAAAATTTATATAAAAAATAAGGATACTTTTTAACAATATTATAATAACAATTTCTTATTAGTTATTAGTTTGGAACCAATGACAATTAAAAAATCGGCTACAATTCCTTATTTTTTGGACGATTTTATATTTTAATAATTACATTGTAACCTATGAAATTGCTTTGCTCAACAAAGATAATGTTACATACACTGTGGAATGAATTATTGGTTGACGTTTGTCGATCCAATGATTTCATTGTCACATTTAAACTGTCGATGAAATATGATATAGGAAACTTTTTCCTCACCTTTCACATACTATACAACAAAAACGATTTTAGATATAAAACAAAAAATATCTTAAAACAAACTTGGTAGATCCAAGGTAACTGACCCGTTATGAACTCGCCCTACACTTTCCTGCATGACATAAATAAGTTAACCCACGTTCTTGCAATTGATAACCCTTTTTTGGAACGTTCTATTGATTAAAACTAAAAACGTGCATTTAAGAAACGAACTGGCTCATTTATTCATCTATCATTTGTCATATATGTATATCCTAGTACGTGTATACGTTTTTAGTAAATGTATTCACTTTTTACGTAATCATTAGATAATTATCATTTCATTAATTACAAGCATATGCTTTCATGTAAATTCTTACGGACATTGAACATGAAAGTATTTTTTTTTTAATATTACTTATCAAGTAAAATTCAATTAGAGATTACGGACATTTACTCACACGTAATGAAAATAACATAGGTGTAAGCTGTTGAACTGGTACAGGCATTTCTTAGTTAATTGACAAAATGTCTTATTATTTACTATGCTTTAGGAATGCAATTTTAGTGATCAAATAAGAAAAAAAAATGAGAGTCAGGCGTACGGTTATAAGCAATATACAGGGCTATTAGTTCTTTGTTTTATAAATATAGCTCGTGTCCTGTTTTTGTGTATATAGGTTAAATATCAGTAAACAAGTCTTTCTCAAGCTGATTTGTTTATCTCCTTATTTATTTTAAGCATAACTAAACAGCACTTCTTCAAAACCTTTGGTCATATTTTCGGAACTGGCAAATTCAGGGGGTGTTCTCATAAACTGAAAAACACAAAGCAAAATAGGAACTACCTTTACTGATATTTCTCGTTAAATGCTGGCTCGTTTTACAGAGAATGAAACTGAAAAAAGAAATATGTGAGGTTTTTCACACTTTTTGTTTAATAAATTTTGTTTGTTGTATGATTTTTACAGGTCGAGCTTTCTTGCAAAGACTGCACAATTTAATAAAATATCAAAGTAATCCAACGTTCAGAATTATATGTCTAACTAACGAATGTGTCAAAACATTCTACCAATTGCGTTGTTTCATTTCCATAGATAAAAAAGTCGGGCCTACAAGACGTAGATTTAATGGAACACTACATCGTTTTAAAACCAATATTGCGAAATATGCTCAAGTGCAAGGTAACATTCTATAAATAAACCAAGGCCCTCCGTGCGGAGAACTGAGGTACGGTCCGTTTTTTTTATTTGTTATTTAAATACCATTGAATTGATAATACTCTGACTACTGTACTTGTATTTTTGTTCACTTGATGATTGAACTTTAACTCGTTTAGAAAGTCAGATAAAGATAAAAAATAGAAACAAGTTATAAGAGTCCTACATGTATCATAATTATTTACATTGAATGTTACCTAAAACGAAAGTACACACCAAAATAGTCGTAAGAAAATGTTTATTGATATGTTCATAAGGTACAACAGTATGATTCTTAATAAACACCGCATTACTGTTGATTATTCTTATTTTGTTTGCTTTTGTGTTTTTTACAATTGTTTGGCCGTTACAGTGTTTTGCAGAACGGAAACGTGTTGAACGTTAATACTAGTAACTGGCCGTTATCCAAGTATGAAAACAGGTAGGTGGAATGACGCAATTTGAAACCAAACTGTAATCTACAGTATTGATCAAAAATTATAAAACGTTTTTATAAAAATTGTGTTTTAATTTTTAATAGAAGATCTTAAATAAAGGAAAAACATCTATAATTACAATCTGACTAATGTAGAACTGTGTTGAAATATTATCTACAGATACACAATTCTATTTCATTTTTTCTTTCAGTGGACATTCCACATCAAGTCCTCTTTCTGTTGTATCTTCAAAATGTCGTTATCGCGGTAAGTGAACTATTTTTTTATTCTAATTTATACACTCTTCTGAACGCACACCACAAAAATAGCAAAATATAATATACACAAAAATGTAAGTATAGCCACTTAAACCATCATTCTCCTCGAATAAGTTTCAAGAAATATAAATTGAATATGAAAAAAAACTATACAAATGATGTAATCATATTTTCTTTATAAATTTATTTAACAAGAAAGTTCAATGGCGAATAACGTTCTTTAAAATACAATTAACCAAGTTTTGTGATGCCAGTGCTAATACGGCATTTTGTACCCTTCTACATGTAAAGTAGAAGGTGCATGTATCGAAAAATTCAACTGTGTCACATGATAGACCATTGCTTAATAACTTGATATTGATGTATCTCATCTGTCAGGTGAAAATATTCACCTTTAAAAATTAATTCCTACAGAATGATATTTTGACCCATAAGAAAAACAATTTTCCTTCAGATTATTTGGAATATTGTACCAAATTGGAAAACTTCCTGAGTCTGTACAAATTTACATTCGGGTAGACCTTGAACGAAATTTACAGTACCAATCAAATCGAACCTAACACCAGAGTAGACACCAACTAAACCCCGGGTTTACTTTGATATTGCTTTTGAGGTCAACAATGCGCACTGAAGTGTGAAGCAGACCTTTCTTTTATCTTACCATCCTACTGCCTTTAATCTCTGCCCCTTGTATATTCTGAATACACACTTAGCATCTGTTTTAAAGGGTATACTTATAGCTGGGTTTACTCTCTGTGTCCACTCTGGGTTACTCCGGGTTTACTCTGGGTCCACTCTAGTAAACCCGAAATGAACCCAGAGTAAACACAGAAAGTAAACCCAGGGTTTAGTTAGGGTTTACTTTCTGTTAGGTTGGGTCTGATCGGTACTGTACAATGACCTTAAAGCTGAGAAAATTACTTTTATACATTTGTAACTGCAGCAAAGCTCTTTGCCTGAATAAATATTCTGTAAGAATTTAAAACTTTTCACTTGTAGAAAATACAATCCCTGTAGGATTTTTGCAAATCCTATAAGATTTTCAATATGTTTTGTAGAAATATTATTTCTTCACTTGAAATTATTTATATGCTATGGGATATTTATTTTGAAAGGTAAATAAATTAAATAAGTTGTTATATACTACTTGGGCAACGGTCCATCATTTGTTATATGAAACACTGACAATAACAAACCGTGAATCATCTAAAAAATCCATAAAACGAAATATAATTTCAAACCAGAACAACACGCACCTCCAAATAGATAGAGGTAGGATCAATGCATAGGTGTGGTGAGCATCCTCTGCTGACCGGTCACACCCGCTGTGTCCTCTTTGTCGTAATTGGGGGAAAAATCGGAAAAGTCCGTAGACAATTAG
Organism: Magallana gigas; assembly: GCF_902806645.1. NCBI lineage: Eukaryota > Metazoa > Mollusca > Bivalvia > Ostreida > Ostreidae > Magallana > Magallana gigas. The sequence goes on along the minus strand of NW_022994865.1, from coordinate 358,843 downwards.
GTGAATAATTATGGTCTAACAATTAGTATGAAAAACGTCAGTCAGCATGCGATCCAGTGGATGATTGTACTTTTGCTGACAAGGTCGTTGTATCGACCTTAGAATTTAGAAAAGATGACTTCAAGCGAGACTGTTAAAAGTCCTGTTTTATCAACTTGTTTGTCAGTAGCTTGCTTCGTCTTAAGAACTGTTCATACAATGAGCAAGCCCTTGCGTATCGAATCAACTGAGAGACACAAACACCATATGCAGGTGATGAAGGTATATTGCTATATAAGTAAGGAAAGTTGACTATAGTAAAATTGAAGTCATCGCGTTTATCATAAAATGTTGTTGTTAGGTTACCATCAATGTCCATATTCAGTTAAATAACCAAATATGAAACAGGTGACACAGACTCTGAAAACTACAATGCCATGCATTTCAAAATTGTATCGAGTCTGCAATACCTGTCACTTTGCGTACACACTGGAAATAAGAAAAAAAAAGGTGAATGGTGAATAATTATTTTGACATAATTATTCAGCTTTTATTTTTCAAATTAAGAACTCCTATAAATATATAACCAAAATGGTATTTCATTATTTAGTATCAAAAATTTAAACTCACATTTCACTGTAAGTAAGGGTTGTTACGCAGCTTGCTACACGCCCCGAGGCAACCGTGGAACAACCATAATATTAAAAGTGTCAAAATGAAATTTAACTTTCTTTTTTTTATTCTTTGCACTTGTGCAGTTGGATTTTATAAATCCAACTGCAAATTTATTTTTTATTTTAATATTTTTTTATACATTCTATAACGGTCTTATCCAGAGTGATTGGTCCTACAATTTCCATTAAAAAAACCAAGCAGTATTGTTGATATACCACGGGCAATTAAATGAAAAGTTGCGGTCGTTAGAGTGGAACCACGCAACAATAATTATTCTATAATTTTAATTTCCAGGTCAGCAAAAGTTGCTTTCAATCGATTCCTACGCAAAACATTGTAGAATCATGTCCAGAGGACAGCACAGAATGGATAAAAGCAAGTGATAAAAAACAGTGCAATCGAATAATCCACAACTGCAGCGAAATTGATGATTTTCAGTATCATTGTCTACCAAATAGGCTCCTAAATAAGCTAGTTGAAGTTTGTGCCCCGACAAAAGTCATAGTTGGTATGACTGAACTTGATTATTCATTATTGACATTTTGAAAAGTAATAAAGTTTGATACATTGCAAATCAGGATTTAATACGTACTTGATATTTTGCAAATTGAAGGACAGCATTGCCCATATTACGATTTGCAACGGGCCATCATTGAACCAAATTTCAACCAACCGTGCAGCAGTCATTCAGACCCATGTTCAGAAGTATACAGTTCCAGTGTGACATATAAATGTAAGTCTTTAAAATTCGTTGGGTCTGAGATTGATTATTGTCAAGTCTAATAAATAATTGGAATATGCAAGAATGTATTTATATGAAATAAAAACTATACATAAATATTGATTGCCAAAATGATGTTTATTAATATAATGAAATCCACAAAAAAACTAATCAGTTCCTTGATGGCTATATTTTGTTAATTTCTTTGCTGATGTAAAGGCATACAAATGTAATAAATATATAAATTGATGCTAGCCTTTTCTGGTCAATCGTAATTTTTGGGAGTTGATTGTAATCAACTATCCTATGCAGTTACTCAGACAAACCGAAAGTGAAACAGTGTTTGACCTCAGCACAAATCATTGCTGCTGACAAGACTTAATTCTTGAAATTCATTGATAAATTCGATGTAATGTATGCTAATGCATTGTTTTTCAAGGAAACTTATTTATAAATACCTTGAAAATAGTAAGATTTTAAATGGTACGAACAATTTAAATATTTTTTGTAGTCGTTTGTATTCCTACGCCAGAGTTCAATATAGTCTCGTTCAACTAGACGCTCGGCTGTCTCCGTAAATCCTTGTCGGATATTTACGGTATCATCCGAGCATTTGGTGGAACGAGACTTGAGTTCAATATTCCTTGAATCCATACAATTTTCGAGAAATATTTTTATTACTGATATACAGTTTGATTGAATTAATTTTATCTTTAAATATTTTTTAACATGATTCATATGGGGGTTTCTCGACATTCTTGTCGAAAAAGTCCAAAAATTCATATTATAAAAATGTGCGTAATTCAAATACAGATTAGAAACTACATGTATATTAAATGCAAAATAACATATCATTGATTTTAAAATAAATAAACATTGACAAAATCAACTCCCGTCAGTTCTTCAGTACTTTGATTTCCTGTGTAGTTGAACAAATTGTTTTCTTTGTAGATCAACAGTGTTACAAAGAAATCAAAGGAAGGAAAACAATGCCAGCAAGTCCTGAAAGTAAAGTATCACTGTAAGTTCGGGAGGTAAAGTCATGTCTATACGCATGGCAAAATTGGGTCCAAATATTATTTGTTTTCCCTCGGAATAAAGAAAAAAGAAAGCTAACACACCAATGGGACGATAATTAAACTCGCAAAGACCAAGCCATTGATATACAGTTTATTAAACATTAAATATGTTTAATAATGTCTTATCTATCCATCTGAGTAAATTTAACATGTCTTGTTATTGTTAATATTGATGTATAAGTTCTTAAACTTCACATCCACACGGTGTAGTACCTAAACGGCTGCTATCGTTAAAAAAAGGCGTTCGGTGTTTATATTCGAAAATTGAACGATTGTTAGTCGATATAGACTTCATGGGTATAGCCACACAATCAACGAAAAGTGTCTCGAAATCAAGGAAATTTACACAATCAATATGCACGAAATATGTAAGGAATTATTTAAATTAAATACGAAAGACGTCATAATGGCTTAATAAGTATCCAAACATAGAACAATTTCTTACAAGGATGACGAATCAAAAGCCACATTAAACAAGGTTTTATGCTAGTATTTCATTTTGAAAACATATTATGTTGGTTCTAACCGTTTAAAATATGTGTTAATCTATTCTGACTCATGAAGGAGAACAACATGAACATGAAAGTATATTTTAAAAGAATTAAATTGAATACACAGCAAACTATACAGAATACTAATATCAAGTAATCGGTCGCTTCACTTTCTTAGAGATCCTTAAAAATATCGCCAGATTAAGTTTAAAAGTCAAGTTTGCTTGGAAATGTGCTCAAATCAACGACATTTCTTTGCTAAGATTAATGTATTTTCTTTATTTTGTAGAAAAATAGACTGATGTTTTAGTGTCAAAATGAGTGTAATGTTATGTAAGGGTTGTCAAATACTCTACTAAGCTAAACTGTTTGAATATAAGGTGATTTTGTTCAACGTTCGAAGAAAAATACTTACTATTTCAACCATTTTTCAGCTAGTAGCCGTATAATTTTCGAATAGAAACAATGACTGCGTTACTTTTACCACTATCAGCCGTTTAGGTACTACACCATGATCAAACTTAAATCATTTCTTTGTTGTTTAATAATAATGAAGTTTTTTTTATTCGTTAAAGTGACGTCTCGGATAGTAATCCTGCATTATTAATTGGAATATACGTAATTGGTGCCATTCTCATTATTATTGTGATACTTTTTGCAATTCGCATTCATTATCTGCGACCATTTACAGGTATGTTGATATTTAGTTCAAATTTACAAAAAGATAATTGTCAACAAATAAATGCGTCATTTGATAACTTGTTATAAAAGTAAGCTTTGTTGATATGCTTATTTTATTGTAATCCTCAATATCATAATTACAAAATAAAATTACAAAACTAGCGTATGTAAAAGTAATATACAGGTAGCTAAAAGGGCAAACATCTTTTTATCAGCAAAACAAGTTACCAGTGCTTTAGAAATACAAGAGGCCCACGGGTCACATCGCTCACCTGAGCAACGATAGGCGGGATTAAATCAGCTTCATGGAGTCATAATACAAAACATCTTGACAATGTAGTATAAAACATGTAGATCCTATACAAAAAATATTTCCCTTGGATATTCTTATATTAATAATCAAGTCCCTTTTCTAACATAATGATTTTATAGTCGTATCACATTCAGTATTGCAGTTTTTAAAAAGACCCTTAACAATTGTTATATACAAGAAGAAAACCTTCATCAAACTCTGGGCCCCTGGTAAGCCTAATAAACGTCCAGGGGCCAAAGTTTAAACAATTTTATTTAAAGAACCAGCAATATATCAAAATGCTTGCATATAAATAAAAGCATATATAACTAGAGCAAACTCGTTGCAAAGCAACGAGTGGGTCTTCCGTAAATGTCGAGAGAAAAGCTAGAAGTACCTGTAGGAAGCACAGTTCTTAAGCCAAAAATAATAGTAAGCAAAACAATAAGAAAAAAATCGAATAATTCTTGGTACGACTTAACAAAACCCAAATTTTTTTAAGTACGACTTAACAAAAACCTTTCCGATTTCAAGATGATCTTAACAAAAAAATCCGAATATGTTCAAGTACGAATACGACTTAACAATTATTTTTGGTACGAGTTAATTTTACATTTAACTTTACGCTTTTTTTTTTAAACCAAGAACGTGGAATCAAATTTTATACTCCAATTTCTCTGTAGTGCATCGTCCGATTTTCAAAGAATTTCAGCGTTAGATTAAGCTTAAACAGTTCTTTCTTTTACTTTATGAATAATATCAAATTATCGCTCAAAAAAGAGTTATTATTAAAAGACATAGTAGCCCTTTTAGCCCCTAATTTGAGGGGCCAGCCCTTTTTCCTTTATATCAAATAAAAGGTCATATTTTGTTCAACATGTATTCACGAATTGTTAAACGATCTCGAGATATCTGAACAACTGTGTTTTAGGGGCCGACCCTTTACATCTTTATGGGGCCACGACCAACAAAATTTTAGTTGCCATATTGTAAAGAACATTATTCTTAACATGTTTTGTTCTACAATGCTTTTCAAAATATTTCTCCTTTTTCAGATATTATTGATCAAAGTGTTGAACTTCTGGCCCCTTGAAACCCCTTATTACGTAAAATATGACTTAGGTATGGTACTGTATAGATAAACAGTTGTACCATGAGTATTTTTGCTAATATAATTAATAAGAAATTATTGTTTAGTAAAGAGTTATTGTAAGATGATTTTAGAGCCCTCCTGGCCCCTAATTTGAGGGGCCAGCCCTGTTTTCTTGATATAAAAAAAGGGTCTTGCAAATCTAAGCATATTTTGTTCATCATGTATTCACGAATTGTTAAACTCCTTATCGGGTCCACAAACCACAACATTTAAGTTGCCATATTGTTGAGAAGAATATTCTTAACATGTTTTGTTCTACATTGTTTGTTAAAATATTTCTCCTTTTTTAGATATTAATGATCAACGTTTTGAACTTCTGATCCCCTGAAACCCCTAATTACGTAACATATGACTTTGGTATGGTACTGTATAGATAAACAGCTCTACAATGAACATTTTTAGGGTCTTCCGTTTCCGACGGAAGACCCTCTTGTTATTCTATTGTTTCGTTTCCTTATTAGGGTCTTCCGTTTCCAACGGAAGACCCTCTTGTTATTCTACGGTTTCTTTTTAGGGTCTTCCGTTTCCAACGGAAAACCCTCTTGTTATTCTACGGTTTCTTTTTATTATTATTTTATATTTTTCCTCTGACATTTTTCGAGAGCTATAACTCAAAAACTATTTGATCGATTTTCACGAAATTTATAGGACTGATAGAACATAAAACGTGCTTGCAATTATAAAATTTTGAGCTGATGACGTCATTTCCGGTTAGAGATTTTGAAGAATTTGTGAATTTTTAAGGACCATTTTGTCCACGTAACTCCTCCGAAACTAAAGGGTATAGAAACGTGAAACTTTCAGGAATATGTAGATGGATGTCTGTATATGATCCTTTGTAGATGATCCTCTGTATTTGACATTGTGGAAAATGCGCACGTCGCCAAAGCTCGCCCGAGGTAAAAAAATTGGCACCAAAATTAATGGCAAAATTTTAACACGTTTTGCAAAATATCTTTTAACCTGTACATAATTTGTTAAAACATGTAATGCAAGAGTTGTTAAGATTTACACGAGCTTTTGTTTTGTTTGATTAAAAAGGGGCTGGCCCCATTAATTAGGGGCCAGGGGGGCTCTAAAGTTTTCTTAATTTTAACTCTTTACTGAGCAATAATTTGTTTTAATTATAGAAGCAAAAATGTTCATTGTACAGCAGTTTATCTACACAATACCTTTTTTAAAACATTTATTACGTAATTTGGGATTTCAAGGGTCCAGAAGACCAAAACTTTGATCATTAATATCTTGAAAAAGGAGAAATATTTTAAAAGGAGTGTTGAACAAAAGTTGCTTAAAATAAAGTTCTTTAGAACATGGTACAAATGTACCTTAAGGAAGGAGTCTTTTCATTATCAAACATACTTCTTATAATAAGAAATGCATGAAATGTTGACACAGTCAAACGGATCATATTACTTAATGATTCTATCAGTTTAATTAAATTTGACCTTTTTGTTTTCGGAAAAAGGTCAGGTCAAGGTCACTAACCTTTTCCTCAACGTAAAGAGTGATAAAAATAAGTGTAGCTCTTTATAGTTCTGTAGACATTTGTTTAAGATTTGAAGATTCAAATCTTCAATGAAATCATAGACCATGAGAGTGTCTATCAGCTTATACTACTAAATTGGAATACTAAATTGGAATAAATATTTATACTAAAATTGATATTGCTTAGCCCGCATTTCCTCTAATTTTCTTAAATTTTGAAGAAATTTTGATTATTTTTTTATGCTTCCAATAATAAAATATTTCTAATTTTTATGTATTATGAAGACTTTATATAAAGATATAAATTGACAGAAAAGCTAACATATTGACCGTTTCATCAGAGAGAAAAACTGATTTTAGTGATTTTTTCACAAAAATCAATGTATAGAATGGGCGCTTTAAAAAGCTTATAAAAATGTTATTTGATAGGCAAATCATATTTTAAAAACATATTCTGAAAAACCCAAGTATCATATTATTAGTTCACATTAGTAAAAAAAATCCAACATTATTGTTATTGTTTTTAAAATGCTAAAACAGACTCATTATATATATATATATATATATATTCTGCAGCAATTCTAAATTGCGCAACATGTGATATTTTCCTACGCCAATATTACGCCCAAAATATAGTCCTTGTTCCATTCTAAACATTGATTACATTTTTCTATGCCAAGTTGTACGATAGTAAAAAAGAAAGAAAAATATACTATTTTAATTTCCTTTCATCTTGATTTAATGAACAATTAATCAAATTTACGTTTGACAAGTTGAAAACCAGAAAAGACTCCTTCCTTAAAATTTATGGTTTATGGCCCCAGTAAGGAGTTTAAGGGTCGGCCCCTAAAACACTGTTGTTCAGATATCTCCAAATCGGTCAACAATGTCTGAACACTTATTAAACAAAATATGTTTATATTTATAAGATCTTTTATTTAATATTAAGAAAAAGGGGCTGGCCCCTCGAATTAGGGGCCTGTAGATAATTTGTTAAAACATGTAATGCAAAAGTTGTTAAGATTTACACGAGCTTTTGTTTTGTTTAATTAAAAAGGGGCTGGCCCCTTTAATTAGGGGCCAGGGGGGCTCTAAAGTCTTTATATGATAACTCTTTACTAAACAATAATTTGTTATTAATTATACAAGCAAAAATGTTCATTGTACAGCTGTTCATCTATACAGGACCATACTAAAGTCATATGTTACATAATTAGGGGTTTCAAGGGGCCAGAAGTCCAAAGTTTTGATCATTATTATCTTGAAAAGAAGAAATATTTTGAAAAGCATTGTAGAACAAAAGTTGCTCAAAATAATGTTATTAGGGGTCGGCCCCTAAAACACAGTTGTTCCAATATCTCTATAACGGTTAACAGTTCGTGAACACTTGTTAAACAAAATATGTTAATATTTACGAGACCTTCCATTTGATATCAAGAAAAAGGGGCTGACCCCTTAAATTAGGGGCCAGGAGGGCTACAAAGTCTTTTTATAGTAACCTTTTTAAGAGCGATAATTTGTTATTAATCATAAAAGCAAAAATAAGAGCTTATTAAGTTTAATTGAAAACTGAAATCCGTTTTAAAATCGGCCAATGTATTACAGAGATATAGGTGTTTAAAAATTGGCTTTTTCGGAAATTTTGATTCCACATTCTTGGTAAAGAAAATAGTGTTATGTTCAAAGTTAAATTAACTCGTACCTAAAATAATTCGATAATTGTTAAATCGTATTCAAACACATTCGGATTTGTATTTGCTAAGTCGTTCCTGAAATTGATAATGTTTTTTGTTAATTCGTACTTAGAATGATTCGGATTTTGTGAACTCGTACTAAAAATAATTCGATTTTTTTCTTTTTGTTTTATTTACTTATGTTTATTGGTTTAAAAACTCTGCTTCTCAGAATTTTTTTTAGCTTTACTTTCAACATTAACGGGAAGACCCACTCGTTGCTTTGCAACGAGCTTTGCTGTAGTTATTATTATTTTACATTATTTTTCCTCTGACATTTTTCGAGCGCTATAACTCAACAACTTTTTGATCGATTTTCAGGAAATTTACAGGGCTGATAGAGCATTAAACGTTCTTGCTAGTATACAATTTTAAGCTGATGACGTCACTTCCGGTTTGAGATTTTCAAGATTTTGAGAATTTTTTAAGGGCTATTTTGTCCACGTAACTCCCCCGAAAGTAATGGTAATAAAATGTGAAACTTTCAGGAATATGTAGATGGATGTCTGTAGATGATCTTCTGTATTTGACACTGTTGAAAATGTACCAGGCGCCGAAGCTCGCCCAAGGTCGAAAATTAGCACCAAAAGTTTTGGCAAAATTTTAACACGTTTTGTAAAATATCTTTTAACCTGTTAATAATTTGTTAAAACATGTAATAGAAAAGTTGTTAGGAATTACTTGAACTTTCATCTGATATTACAGAATAGGGGCTGGCCCCTCAAATTAGGGGCCAAAAGGGCTCTAAAGTCTTTTTACAATAACTCTTTACTGAACAATAATTTGTTATCATTTATAGAAGCAAAAGTGTTCATTGTATAGTTGTTTATCTACACATTACCATATGTGAGTCATAGGTTACGTAATTATGGGTTTCAAGGGGCCAGAAGTTCAAAACATTGATCATTAATATCTGAAAAAGGAGAAATATTTTGAAAAGCATTTTAGAACAAAAGTTGCTCAAAGTAATGTTCTTTATAATATGATACCTAAAATGATGTTGTTTGTGGTCCCGGTAAGGGGTTGGCCCCTAAAACACAGTTGTTCAGATATCTCGAGCATGGTTAACAATTCGTGAACACTTGGAGAACAAAATATGTTTATATTTGCGAGACCTTTTATTTGATATCAAGAAAAAGGGGCTGGCCCTTCAAATTAGGGACCAGAAGGGCTACTTAGTTTTTTATAATAACTCTTTTCCGAGCAATCATTTTATATTATTAATTGTACAGGCAAAAAAGGAACATTTATAAAGCTTAATTTAAAAGTGAAATTCGTTTTTAAATCGGACGATGCATTACATAGATATTGGGATTTAAAATTTGAGTTTTTCGGAAATTTTGATTCATGGTTAAAAAAAAGTGTTCAAAGTTTAATAAACTCGTACCTTTACTAATTCGGAAATTTTTAATTCGTACTTGAACACATTCGGAATTTTTTTAATTAAGTCGTTCTTGAAATTGTTAAGGTTTTTGTTAATTCGTTCTTGAAATCATTCGGATTTTGTTAAGTCGTACCAAGAATAATTCGATTTTTTTTTCTTTGATTTATTCTTGTAGTTGGTTTTATAACCCCGGTTCTTACAGGAACATGTAGCTTTACTCTCGACACTAAAGGAAGACCCACTCGTTGCTTTGCAACGAGCTTTGCTCTAGTTATTATTTTATTTTTTATTTTTTTCTGACTTTTTTCGAACGCTATTTCTCGTGAACTACTCGACCGATTTGCATGGAAGTTACAGGACATATTGAGCATTAAAAGTACTTGATGTTAAAAAAAGTCTCGCTGATGACGTCACTTCCGGTTTGAGATTTTGAGGATTTAGTGAATTTTTAAGGACTATTTTGTCCACGTAACTTCTCAAAAACTAATTGCGATAGACACGTGAAACTTTCGGGGATAGTAGATGAATGTCTGTAGATGATCCTATTTATTTGATATTATGAAAAATGCGCAAGGCGGTGAAGCTCGCCTGAGCTCAAAAATTGGCACCAATTTTTTCACGAAATTTTTGCACACTTTCGGCCCTAGCTTTTTATGTGTAAATATTTTGTTAAGACATGTAATGCAAAAATTGTTCAGATATACTAGGACTTTCGTTTGATTTCAGAAAAAAAGGGCTGGCCCCTCAAATTAGGGGCCAAGAGGGCTCAAAAGTATTTTTGCAATAACTCTTCACTGAAAAATAATTTTTTATCAGCTATAGAACCAAAAATGTTCATTATACATCTGTTTATCTATACAGTACCATACCAAAGTCATATGTTACGTAATTAAGGGTTTTAAGGGGCCAGAAGTCCAAAACTTTGATCTTTAATATCTAGAAAAGTAAAAATATTTTGATAAGCATTGTAGAACAAAAGTGCTTAGAATAATGTTCATAACAATATGCTACCTAAATAATTTTTGTTGGTGGTCCCAGTAAGGAGTTTAAGGGTCGGCCCCTAAAGCACATTTGTTCAGATATCTTTAGAACAGTCAACAATTTATAAACACTTGTTGAACAAAATGTGTTTATATTTACAAGACCTTTTATTTGATATCAAGACATAGGGACTGGCCCCTCATATAAGGAGCCAAGAGGGCACTAAAGTCTTTTCATGATAACTCTTTACTGTAAAAAAAAAATTGTTATCGATTATAGAAGCAAACATGTTTATTGTACAGTTGTGTATCTACACGGTACCATATCTAAGTCATATGGTACGTAATTAGAAGTTTCAAGGGGCCAGATGTCCAAACCTCTGATCATTTATATCTAGAAAAAGAGAAATATTTGAAAAGCATTGTAGAAGAAACGTTGCTCAAAATAATGTTTTTAACAATGTGGGACCTAATTTTTTTGGTGGCCCCAGTAAGGAGTTTAAGGGTCGGCCCCTAAAACAGTTGTTCGGATATCTCTAGAACGGTTAAAAACATTTGTGAATACTTGTTGAACAAAATATGTTTATATTTTCAAGATCTTTCATTTGATGTCAAAAAAGGGGCTGACTCCTCAAGTTAGGGACCAGAAGGGCTACAAAGTCTTGTTATAAAAACCTTATTTAAAATCGGACGATGCAATACAAAGATAAAGGGGTTTAAAAAATTGATTTTTCCGGAAATTTTAATTCCACATTGTTGGTTAAGAAAATAGTTTTATGTTCAGAGTTAAATTAACTCGTACCTAAAATTCCACGATTTTATAAATTTTAAGGGTCATTTTGTCCTCGCATCTCCTCCGCAACTAATCAAGACAGAAGTATTAAATATTCAGGGATTGTAGATGAATGTATGTAGATGTACCCCCTTGTTTCCATTATTTGAAAATTGATCAAGGCCTCGAAGCTCGCCCGAACCTGAAAATCTGCACCTAAATTTTCCACAAAATTTTAGAACATTTTATGAAATAATTTTTCATGTTTACATATTTTGATGTAATGCAAAAGATGTTTTTATTTGCAAGACCTTTAACTTGACATCAAGAAAAAGGGGCTGGCCCCTCAAATTAGGGGCCAAGAGGGTTCTAAAGTCTTCTTATAATAACCCTTTACTGAACAATAGTTTGTTATCAATTATAGAAGCAACTAGAGCAAAGCTCGTTGCAAAGCAACGAGTGGGTCTTCCATTAATGTCGAAAGTAAAGCTAGAAGTTCCTGTAAGAAGCAGAGTTCTTAAACCAATAAACATAAGTAACTAAAACAAAAAGAAAAAAATCGAATTATTCTTGGTACTAGTTAACAAAATCCGAATGATTCTAAGTAGGAATAAACAAAACCCTTCTCGATTTCAAGAACGACTTAGCAAATAAAAATCCGAATGTGCTTAAGTGCAATTTAACAATTATCGAATAATTTTAGGTACGAGTTAATTTAACTCTGAACATAATTTTTTTTTCTTAAGGTATCTCACTCCTCATGTTTTGATTTCATTGCGCAGATGATCATTATATTTAAAATGAATATGATTTTATTTATTTAATCATCACAGATAGATTATTTTTTCATAATTACACAACATTCGTAAAGAAAATCCATTTGAATTTAAGAAACAAAATCTTAAAAATCTCAAACCGGAAGTGACGTCATCGGCTCAAAATTTATAATCGCAAGCACTTCCTATGTTCTATCAGTCCTGTAAATTTGGTGAAAATATACCAAATAGTTTTTAGATTATAGCTCTAGAAAAATGTCAGAGGAAAAAATAATTTAAAATAATAATAAAAAGAAACCGTAGAATAACAAGAGGGTCTTCCGTTGGAAACGGAAGACCCTAATAAAGAAAAAGAAACCGTAGAATAACAAGAGGGTCTTCCGTTGGAAACGGATGACCCTAAAAAGAATCCGAAGAAAAAAAGGAAGACCCTAATAACATTTCAGTTTTTGTGAATAATTAAATTGTTTTACTTTGTACAACTGAGTCCCCAATGTGGCCCCACACTACTCCTAAAGACTGTGATTAGTACAAATTTGAACCTACACTATCTAAAGTTGTTTTAACTAAAGTTACAGCTTTTCTAGGCAAATGTTTTTGTTTGTTTTTTTTCTTAAGAAAAAAGACTTGAAGATATTTTTCTATATATTCCTATGTAAAAAATTGTCTCGCTCCCATTATCACTAAAATATCACTAACTGACATTGCTTCCAAACAAGTTTTAGCGTTCCTGCCCAAATGGTTCTTGAGTAGAATATTTTTGAAGATTTACTCTATATAATCCAATGTAAAACGTCGACCCCCATTATGATATTCTTCTTCCCAAAAACTACAATGCTACATCCTTATTTGAGTATCTTACTGTGCGACAGTCCTCAAGTATTGTAGATTCTTAATTATCTAAGTCATCATCCAAAAACCAATTTTTAGCGGTTTATATGTTTAACATAGAAATATATTCTGAAAATGTTTAAAAGCCTTCTTCTTAAGAACTACAATGCTACTATTTCAAATTTCCCTATGGAAACATCCTTAGTGTAGATTCTAAATTGTTAAAAAAAAAACATGACCCCCGGTATACCACTTGAGTCTGAAGATGTAATCAACGTTTACATAGAAATATATTTTGAAAATTAAAAGAAAAACATATTTAATGATACAAGGAATTTCTGCTTAGTCTAGCAATGACGGCCATTTGCCACTTTTTATAGTTTATTTTTTTGTCTTTCCAAAAAGGAAATCAAAATGACCAGAACATAAATCTTCATAGAAGAGACGAAGAAATTGCTTTCCGTGCACAAAACGGAGGAGATTAAAATGTGGAGGAAAACGCTCTTTAAAAAAGATATTTGCTTCAATGAAAACATTCTTATTTTGTTACATGCATCTGATGTTTGCTTCGTTGTTATTGCATGCATATTCATCTTACTAAATAAGAAAGACGAATTTATATATTGTTATGATTTTTTTTCTTTAAATGGTATAAAATGTATTGTACTGAGAACTGAGTCTTATACATTAAGTCTCTTTCTTATTCATTATATTTTATAAACTCAAAATAAATGAGTTTTTCATTCTTGTTTCCTTTACGTCGAGAAAATAATTATACGGACAAGTCAAGATGGTGTTAGTATAAACTTGATATGATATAAGTTTTATTATCTGATTTATAACCAATTATCCTTATATTGAATTTGTATTCGGTTACTTTGTATATTATATGTACATGTATAGCTTATAAAACTTTGAGACAGTTTAAATTGAATTAATAATTGTACTGCACGATGTTCATTAATGTTTTTTTTTTTTTTTTTATACTGGATTGTCATATAACATCAATTTTTATTTAATAATGTTATATTCTGAAGCATCAATATATGTTACAATGTTGCAATACAGAGCTCTTATTGTGTATTTGATTTTGCGATTTGCCAGTTTAGCGAGCAGTTCGTAAGCATTTCGCAAACGGGCAGAAATGTCAATATGTATGCCACCAATAAGCCCAAAATATGAACATACGTATATATGTCAGTGATTTAGCTGGTAGACATTTCTTGGACAAGCGGAGAGAAAACCCACTAATATCCATTACTAAGTAGTTATATATTTATGTACATGATATTGCAATTGCTTAAAATTAGTAAATAGAGGTTTGGTGTTTTTTTTTATATAACCATTTAATTATATATATATAACAATAATCATGAATATGTTATTTTCCTATTTCAAACTTATTTCACATAAAGAGAAAAGCTGAAAAGATATTATGTACCACAAAAACAAGAGCTCAAACAACCTTCTATAAAAAAACAATTCTGTCTTTCTTCTTGCATGAATATATTATAAAAATGGAATAACTCCTCTTTTGAAGAATCGGAACCAATGCGACATCTCTTGTATGGAATTTCAAAGCAAGGATAAATGCAAAGTGACACATTACACTGTCTGCATTTGAAGCTATTCGTGTGGCTACATCGACTTTTCCGCTTCTCTCCTGGTTTTAATGGGGGTATCATATCGCTCTCTCTCTCTCTCTCTCTCTCTCTCTCTCTCTCTCTCTCTCTCTTTCTTACTGCTGCAAAAACAATTGCACTAACGATAAAGAGGGAGGTTTTTCTTCTTCCATCTGCATGTCCAAAAAATGTATCCTTGTGTGTCTCTCCAGAACTCTCGGAACAGGTCGTCCAAGTAGTGATGAAATGTTTCCATGAAAAAGCTGCTCAACAAGTTTTCTTCGGAACTGGCGCTGTTCAATGACATTGTTGACACTGCAATTTATTTTCTTCGTACAATATGTAAGAATTTACAAAAGCAATATTTTTAATGTGGAAAGTTAGTTTTTTAACATTCCAGGCCATGTTTATAATTTCTATTTGGTTGCGTCTATCAACAGCACGCATTTTTTGATCATGCACATGAACCATGGAAGGCCTAACTTTTGCTTCACGATTTCTTATGAAATCATGTCATTTGGTTTTTACATTGAAAATTGTGTCAGTGGTGCTCATCAGATAAACAGCCTGTGCATCGAGATACTTTTATAATTAACGCAGCACAATGGTCCATATGACATGGTTAAAGTGCCCCCTCTGTTACCTAGCTGAACGTTTATAAAGTTTGTCTAGAATACCCTTTCTGTAACAGATCTAGTTGCTTTTGTGACCAGGACCAATAATAAAAAGAGAAAACCACAATAATTGTCACAATGAAGAACATGACCATTTTATACAATATGCATTTTCTGCGTTACCCAAAATATACGCTTTTACACCATATCTGACTGGGTTTTTTTCTGGGCTATAAACTTGATATGATGAGGTGCTTTGCCAGGCAACTATGCTTTCATCAATGGCCAGAGCTTGGTTGGGTTTATATACAACACGAAAATGTGTAAGGATTCTGTGGTACATAGGGCCGGGTTTAAATAAAGGATCATGGCCATTTGTGTCATTATGGCCATTGCTATAACAACAGCAAAGAACTTCTTTATCTTTTTTCCAATTTTTTTTTAAAATAATTTTTTTTCTTTTATTGTTTGTTTACAATAAATTCATCAGAATATTTTGTTCATTTGTTCAATCAGAGATATCTTGGTAATTACAGTCATTAAAAATCAATTCGAAATACTCGAGTGGAGAATCAGAATCAGTAATTTCTTTCTGTAAACCCGATTCCTTGTAAAAGTTAATGGTACGAGTGTGATATCACCTTCATTCTGAAGTTCATTGTTTAAAATATTATCATTGGCATGAATTGATTCACGATCTAATTCTGTAGTATTTAGATTCTCTAAATCAAAGCCTCCGTAATTGTCTTTACCGTCACTATCACTCTCTGCAAAAATATCTTCAATTACAAAAATACGAAGACATTTGCCATAGCTATGTTATTTAACGTCATATTAATACTAAATTTAGTAGACATAATTTAGCTCTTGTTTGAAACAATTTGAAATGAAAAAAGGTTATACATTCTTTTATTTTTAAGATTTATTTCGAATTTAGAATCTAATCCTGCAAAAACAAAATGGGGTCACAGCGCAAGTAAAACTTTGTGATCTGTCAACAATAAACCATATAATGTTGAAAGATAAATCTCCATAAATTGGGTCTAAAACCAAAAAAATATTAAAATCTAAAATTAAACAGTCATGATATGCTATGTACCAAAAAATGAAGTGATCTATAGATTTGTTGAACAGATATTAATAACCAAAGTAATACAGTCCTCTTTAAAATTGACTAAAAAAAATTATGTCGCCAGACGTCAACAAAAAGCATATACAGTATGGATCTTACTCGACAAAAAAACGATAAAAACTGAGAAAATGATAAGCGGGAGAAAATAGGTCACACATTTGCACATTTGTGTTTAACTAACACATTATTGGGGTTGTGATCAGTGTATTTTGAACATCAAACAGTTCAAAAAGAAGTAGAATATATGTAAATATTTGATCAAGAGAATAAACACCGTCATGCATATGACACTCAGGGATTTTGTTACTGTAGACGAAGAGACATGAGGTAAAAAAAAAAAAAAAAACTTCGTTGAATCAACTTATGATTTTCGAACAAATGTGAACAAATTTGATGTCAAGTGATAAAGTGTCGATTTAGGTTGTATGGTGAAAAGCATAAAAAAAACTCAGGGTGATATAAAAATTGGATATTTCGTTATGACTTAATTGAAAATTATATTAAAGATAGCTTCATTGTCTTCGTACTGTTTGATTGACCCTCGTATGTTATCTCTGTCAGCAATAACGTCTATCGAACATTTTTGTTTACATATTTTTAACAAGATTAAATTGTATATCTCTCATGAAACAAACAAATATTTAAATCCATTCAGCCTGTATACTTGCTGAAAAACTATAAAAAGCAATACATTACAGTGTTTAATTTAATAAATTGATATTTCATCAATAAACTAAAGTTAGTCCAAACGATACCAAAAAAAACACCCAAAACAACAAACAAACAAACAAACAAACAAATTATTTCTTACGGAAACTTATAGTTAATTCATAGCTGTATAGAAAACAGCCAGACAGGAATCTACACGCCCCGTTTATCGATTGGTCGTAATCTACAGCGGCTGAAACTGACAAAAAACTGACAGGAGTGAAATTGACACGCCCATTTTATCGATTTGTCCAAGCCCACTGCGACCTAAGAAAAATCACGGACTGCACGAAATAATCATGATGCTGTCAGAATCAAAGTCTCACACGAGACGATTTGGCTGTTTCTTTTAGCTAACGTACTTACGTACATTTATTTAGCAGTAATTTAGTGAATTTTACTTACATTTGATAATCAATTTATTAATTAGTCAAAAGAAAGATGCAAATATAAATAATAAAATGCTTTCTTTGATGATTCATGCGGGTTGTGAAGGTAGCGATCATTGCAGAAAAAAATTACATAACCCACGTTAAACCCGTTAAAGCGGGTTATGTATTTTTTCTGCAATGTCGCTACCTTCATATCCCGAATGCATCACTAAAGAAAGCATTTTATTGTTTAAATTAAGTATCTTTATATTATATTAAAGCCAAAAAAAGTACATTTGTATTAAAATGCCATATACTTGTACTTAACTGTTGTGTTTTTGGAAATTCATTATATCCAATTTTCATTTTTATTTATTTGTTCATACTTTAAGATTTAGGTTTAAATGGTGTATCTTACTCTGATGTAATGCCATGATGTACTGTCAAACCTTGAATATATGATGCAAGCTGTACAATGTTATATAGAAACTTTTTTTTCACATTAGGATTTAAAAAAAATTATAGAGAATTCAAACACAAGAAAAACCGTTTAAGGCCGTGTTTTTTTTATTTTATATAAAAGAACGTACCAATTAAGACAACAAGTTTAACCTATTGAGGTAATTTTCATAAACACAATTTAAAAAAAAAACTACTGATAATACTTTTGATTATTAAAAGTACAAATTGATTTGAATAAATTTTGCATGTAAATGACCCTTCGACCCAGTCGTAAATTGTATTGTTAAAAGCAGTCCAGGTTAGTTATAATGTCCATTGTTTGTTTGAATTTTTGTGGTGTACATGTAAATATGTCGATCTTTAGGAGGACGTTCAGATATCGTTTACATTGGCGTTGACCAAACATGTAAACAATTCTTGAACTTAAAAAGCGTTTCAAAATTTCCTCATGTTAAAAGTTAGATACCGAGTCCCCTTTTTTACAGTATTATTTCATATTTATATCACAAATAAAGAATTGGAGCTCTTGAGAGAATCTTAAATCTATAAATCTACATCAAAGTTTTACCCCCCCCCCCCCCACACCTTTTAACTTTGATTTTGACCACAGGGTAAAAAGTCTAAACAAGGAAGAATTTAGAAAATGTCAACATAGTTGCACATAATTATTTTCATATGTCATTAGTTTTGTAAAAATTTAAAAATACCAACGAATTTTTAATGTTTCCTAATTACATGTATACCCCTTTAGGAAGGCGTGACACTTCATTTTACCAAACCTGAATCCTAATCATTTACATTGCGCTAAGTTTGGTTGAAATATGTCTAGTAGTTCTGGAGAAGAAAGACTTACAGGCGAGAAGACAGGCGGACGGACACCAAGCGAAAAGGAAATGTTGTTCATTTGAGCTTTCAGTTGTTTTGTATGCAATATGCACACACACGTGCAGAAAAGTACCTCAGTCGATATCTCTTCCAGTTTGACAAGGCCAAGTAGCAGTTCCAGTGCGCATGGCCAGGGGCGTAGCTAGAACTTTTTGATGTGCAAGGGGTCTGATTGCCACCTTTAGTTCCCCCTTCAGACAAATATCCAGGTTCACTTAACTATTCATATGAAAGAAAATGAGCAAATAATGCGGGTAAATTGCCTTTATTAGATGGATAAGATACTGAGTTGTGAATTTTTTTTCTAACGATGTGTATTTAAAATAACATTTATCTGTAACTCTTAAAGAATGAATATATATATATATATATATATATATATATATATATATATATATATATATATATATATATATATATATATATATATATCGGCACGTATATACTAATATTTTATAGAGTTGGACTGTGCTCTGTTTTCTTTCTGTTTTAAAAATTTGAATTCTACTTAACACTTAGAATAAACGAATCCGGCGGTTTGTGATTATTTATAAATTGGAAATATGGATCCGAAGCAAATCCATAGACATGACATACATGTAGGTTATATTGTCAGCAATATTTGGTTGTTTCATATTTGATAATTCTTTTTTTGGGGGGGATCAAACGATGTGCACGCCATGGCGTGTTGGCGTATAGGCAGCTACGCCCCTGATGGCTTTGTGCCGCTTTTTATTTTTACGCAGTTACACAATGTATAAGTCGAAAGTTATAACATTCTTTTGTATTGTGTTTTTATGCAAAATAAATATCATATGTAACCTTTCTTAGCTTCTTAAAAATAGTGATCTTAAATGCTGGTAAATTGCTACAATGCATCATTGTTTTCCGGTATTTTATATTATGCCTAAAACCATAGAAAAAGTATGATTTGCAAATTCATTCGAGGCGGCAATGAATTAAAAAAAACCAGAGCATCAAGATGAACGTTAAAACATGTTTAACGATTACTGTTATTTCATCGAAAATTTACATGTACATGTACATTCCATAATATGCCAATGTTTGGGTATAATTTTATTTATTATCATTATCTCTGGGCCAAAACACGAGGTTTTATTATTTTTTAATTTTAATATTTGGTGACTTTTTACAATTCTTTATATGTGAAAGAAAAATAAATCCCAAGATATATCTATAGATATCGAATAATTCAGGAAAATATGCATCAAAAACATCTTGGGACAGACTTAACGACGTTTCATCCCGTACCCGGTCAATACATGACTATGTAGCTAATATTACCCTGTCATCGGTCATTTACAAAACTATTTTTTTAAACCATTCGGATTGCGATAGAACTACTTTGAAGATGATATAAAAAAGATGCTCGCATTTCTAATTGACAACATCTAGCATGTAATTTTTGGTAATCAGGTCTTTCAACAATCTGTTGGAAATCCCATGGGTACTGTATTTTTTTCGAGCTTTCGAAAATTTATAATAAAAACGCTGAGTTCCTCACATAAAAAAATTATGACCAGTGTGACGTAAGAGGTGTAATCTCAAAATACAATATAAATATTATAAATCCAATTATTGCAGCTTATCATAATTGTGTACAGTGTGTATTGGAGAGGTAACAAGCTAGAGAAAAACAATTATATCGGATAGATAACCGTATACGACACATTTATTTAAAGATCATTAACAACTTCCAATTATGGAATGACTGAATGAGCATATGAACTCGACTAGTTGGTGACAGCGCATTACTTGGTACTTCCGTATCATCTAAATGATTGAGTTTATATTGACTGAGAAGTCAAGCATTCATTTACCATTTTATTTTAGAAACGTATAATGGCCCATGCTTTCTTATACACTCCGTTGATTATTAACGTGATTTACTTTATGAGATTTGCTTTCTCAGATTGTTTACAGTAAGTTTTTCTTTTATTTAATGACATGTTTTTGTTCATGCTTAACTAAAGATTTTATGGATAACGAACGATCATTCCAGATTATATAATTACTGCTTTATGGTAACGCATTTTGAAAAATAATACGCAGTGTCGCAATTTTAGACCAAATTAACCTACTCTGAGAACGTTTTTTAAAGAGAAAATCAAATTTAAACTGTGTCATTTATTCACATAAAGATATTTTAATCGAGACTCTTGATGCACTTTGAAAAAAAAAAGTGTATAAAACACAAGTTCTGGGGTTTGATTTTAAAATAGTTGATTCAGTATGATTATTACGATTAACCGTCTTTGAAAACGGAGGGGTGACAACCAAAGATACTTAATAGTTCAATTACAAATACCTCATTTGAATTGATTTTTAAAATTACGCGACCCATCATCATTCCTTCCCACGATATCATGATCGGTAAACTGGAGTAAACGTAAAAAAATAAATCAGCTGGCAAAACAATTATAGTTTCTTTTGTTGTACATGTATGCTAACAAATATGTAGATATCAAATCATAAACCCACTTCTTAATTTAAACCAAATAAATCACCAACAGTATAACAGTATGAACTTCAGAAATATGCAATATGGTGGTTTTTTGTTTGTTTTTGGAATTTTAAAATGTCATAGTGTGTTTGGTATATATAACTTATGGTATGATAAATTATCATATTTTTTCATCATCTTTGTTCATTTGCACAACAACGTCAGGCCAGTTGAACATGTACACGTATGTTATACATCTATCTTCAAATCATAAACCAAATTTGTAGCTGAATATTTCGGGCTAAATAAGAGATCCATTAGAAGAACGATATTTGCTGCATACACGTGTGATAATTAAATGAAAGAAATGATACAGTACCGATCAGACCCAATCTAACACCAGAGTAAACGCCAACTAAACCCCTGGTTTTCTCCCGGGGTTTACTTGAAGTTTACTTTTTAAAAGTTTGTGTCCAGTTGAGGTCTATTTTGGGTACTAACTTTACTAGTGGTTTGCTTTTTGTGTCCTTTTTAAACATTAAAATGTTAAGCAGACCTGACTTTTATCTATTTATCTCACTTTAAATGATGAATAAACAAAGAAGATCCATGGTCATTGCTAGTTTAGTAGATATAACCTCTTACCCCTGCAGGAACAGGACTAATTGGTGTATGCATATGTCGTTAAATTTGAACAATTAAACGCAATATGTGTATAAAATCACAGAAAGAAAAATCTCAAATATAATAGGGTTAATCGTGTTATCTAGTATATGTGTTAATTATCTGCTGAAAATGTTTAGGAAACTGAAGTTAACTTTATATTATTTTTCAGATCTCACGAACAATGCTGTCCTGGGTATGTTTGGAATAACAATCTTCAAAAATGTGAAAGTATGTACAGCATTGGGTATATTAGAATGTAGCTTTAAAAACAGAATTGTTCACACTTTTTTTGTACAACTAGAATAGCCTAATAAGCAATGCAATTAAAGCTACGCTTCTAAAAGAAAGGCACTCTACGTATTTTCTTTTTAATGGATTGAATTTAATGCTGAACAATAAAGCAAAGTCGGGTTAGATATGTTACAGCATAAATCGTTTGTCTGGTGCTTTGAAATACAAATAATTTGTTTAAGTTGAATAATTTAGTTCACAGCGAGACTTTTCAATTGCCAATTCAGAGAGCCATAAACAAAAGCGAGATAATTAATATGTTTGATTGGAGAAGACGTTTTGATAGGACAATTAAAAATTATGTTCTATATTGTAAACGAGTTAAATTATATTAAGTAAAATACTAGACTTTGACCCGTTCGTGCATTAGTAGACATTGTATATGATCTCGGACATACACGAAATAGATAAATGGACACACCGTATTGTTGCCATTTACAAAATAAAGCTTTAAGCCTACAATAATGCTATTAATTTCACTACACTCTGCTTTGTTAGTATAATCTAACTGGGTCTCGGTACAGGCCTATGCCACAGTTAAAATGCCTCCCATATACCCGTAATGTAGCAAAAAATTGCAGAATCGCTCCGACACGATTTTGAGGAAAATTAATGAAGCTGCATTGTAAATAACAGTCCAATTATTCATATAAAAAATTTTGAGGCTGTAGATACCTTTCATCCAAAAATTCGATTTGTATTAATGAAGAATTCAACACTTTTTCAGCAACGTTTTTCACTCGCTTCGAGTGTGCATTCGGAACTATCAGAATTTTTCATATTAAACGCACTGAGTTAGAGTAATCTCCCGCATTTCCTTTGATGAACAGAACATATATATGACAAATGTTCAATGAAAATTTGCACGTATTTGTAATATCGTTTCTGAGTTCATCCATGCAAATGTGATATTGTGGAAACAAAAACTAAAGAGCATCCCGTGATTAAGCGTGAATGTGGTGCACATGCGCAAGATTGTAAAATCCGAAAAAACCATATGATTTCCGGATTTTTAAAAGGAATGTTCGTTGATTATTAATTAGCGAAGCTTGATTGAGAAAAGATAAAAACAAATTGTTCATCTTCAAATGCCAATAATGTTTAAATTATATAAAACAAATGACAGTACTCTTTCAATTTCTCGGTATTAAAGACCAACAATCCGAGTCAATTATTTTGATATAGTAGTATAGATTTGCGATAACGTAGATCGGTCGCTTTGCTCCCAATGTCCCTTTCCTAACCGTAACACTTTTACTACATTTTATCACTTACTTTAATTGAAATCTTAGGTTTTAATATAGAGTTAGGGGCAATGTTTATCGACCTGACATATTATAAAGTGGTTGTTTTAGGGCGAGTTTGATTGAACTGACTCTAGTAACTCAAGGGTTATGTTGGTGCATGCGCAAAGGCTAGACTCTATGAATGTGAATAAAACGATGAGTGTTGCTCTAGTGTTAAAAATGGCGAATGAGTTTTTTTCCTGTCAGCTGATTTAAGGCTAACTGTCTTAGATAAATTTACGTAATTACTATCACAAGTTTAATCTCTTTTGTTTAAAACATCCATCCTATACAAATCTGTTTTAAATTTCCCTGTTATTTAGAACTAATAAGATAAAATATGACATCCTTCTTGATCATTGCCACAAATGACCGTCAAAACATATGTGATAGATCCTTAGCATTATTTTTTTTATTAAATTTCCTGAAGGAGTAATGTATGATTGTGTAATTAAGTTTTCCTTGACTAATCTCAACTAATTAGGCATGACGAAAAACTTAATTTATTTCTATTTACAATGCCCGAAACTGTTGCTGAAAATCAGAATCAATAATATTATAAAAACATTTTAAGTACCTATGGCGCGTAAACGATTGTGTTTTCTAAATATAGACGCAGCTATGTTGCCGACAATATTTACAAGGGTGGAATGTCCGGTATATAGGGAAATAATTAAAAAATGCATAACATATAATTCTTAGCCAAACAGTATAATTTGAACAATCAATAATTTCAGTTGTGGTGGGTGAGATGTCTATTTGACTTCAATTTTTAACTGAAAATTTCGATTCTACTTGCTTGATTGTAGAGGTTGTTAGTTTAATACTGTATTCAAGGAATTCGGTACATTTTTGTATTGTTATCTGATTCTGCTCATCCTATACTAGTACTCGTTTTTAAAAAGATACTTAGTTTGCTTTTGATTGTTAGGAAAGTGAATTAATATGTTATGAAAAAAAGAGAAGATAAATACGTGAAACAAATTTATCAGCAAATACTCTAAACGTATTATATCTAGCGTGTACACTATTTAGCGGAATATGATTTTTAACAAGTTAGCGTGGATTTGATTTAGCGCATTTCTGATTGTACCTATTTATCTACCTATATATTTTACATTTGGCGGTGTACTTGATTTAGCGGATGGCGTTTTCCGCCAAAAACGCTAAATATAATACACAGCCAAATGTAATACGTTTACAGTACTTCATCTATATCGTTTAGTTTACCTTTATTCCTAACCTAATTAATTTTATCGACCAGTAAATGTCACATTACATCGGTGAAATATATTACTATGGAATAGACTTTAGTTTTGCATATATTGTTTTGAAAATCCTCTACTAATAAAAGAAAACATTTAACAATAATGTGTACAATGTCCTATTCTTGTACTATTTTTGTAACAATAAGATAAAATTAAAATCTGATCATAGTTATCCATCATCATTATGGTGATATTTAAACAGATCTTTGCAGGATTTGGGAGAGTGGTACGGAAATACACGTAGATATGAAATATCAATTAAATGCTCAAATGTTTGACAGATGGCCATGCGTAACCTTTCATCAATAGGACAAAGTTTGTTTCGCGGATATAAATGTTTAATTAGAATAATTCTATAATAATGCGGACGTATTTTTAATATCAAAGAATTCGGCATGTGTTTAATAGTATAGGACACTTTTGACTAATTGACCAAATTTAGTTTACATGTTGTGTCATTATATATTGCCACACATGTGATTTCCCTTTTTTTAGAACCGGCAGAGAACAAAACTATTGGATATAACGGCTATTATTAGAGTAAAATTTACTAGTAAGAAAAAGAATGTTAATTGTGTTCTGTTGCCACGAAATACTTCAATAATTGTTGAAATTTAACTTTGCTTAAAAGTTAAGTTGTTCAATTTTTCATCACCACGACATTATGGGCATAGCAAAACGAGAAATTCTATTTCCACACATGAAAAGCTCGCTATCTGATGGGATTTCCTCCTTTTATATCAGATTATCAGATTATACTGACGGAAAACCGAATTTATATTAGGCTTTCTTCCTTCCATTCCAGTCATGTTTTTTTTAATGACGGATTACCAAGAACGATACTTTGCAAAATTGTAACAAAATACAAGTATAATACATGTACCACCATTCCCCAAATGGCGTGCGTTTTAAGTTAAAACTGTAAATTTAATGATCTTCTATATCTTTTTAACTTCTTTTGAATATCTACA
Organism: Magallana gigas; assembly: GCF_902806645.1. Lineage (NCBI taxonomy): Eukaryota > Metazoa > Mollusca > Bivalvia > Ostreida > Ostreidae > Magallana > Magallana gigas. Next base: position 333,068 of record NW_022994865.1, on the reverse strand, counting down.
TTGTATCACTACAGTGTACCACTGTATAACAACAGAGTCAATGGTACGATGTGAAACTGAAATGTTTGACTTTGATTGGCGGTGATAGGGGTAATACCGGTATTTTATAAAGCCGCAAGTGGATTGATGTGCTTGTTAAAGCAATTTATTACTAAAATTCAAGATTTTGCAGAGTAAAAAATTTGTAAGTCAATGAAATCAAAGCATTTTACGAACATTTAGTTATCATAGATTGAAATTATTGATATTAAAAAAATAAGTTGTTGTTGTTTTATGGGGTTTTTTGGACAAGAAATGTCGTATCGTCAGGATCATGGGTTGTTAGTTTTGCTAGAAAAAGTAAAATGGGTCCTTGACTAATTTTATATTTGCCATATTTTTATTTTTTCACACTTTAAACACCTTATCAGCATACTAGTATTGAATAATATTTTTTTTTAAATTATACCTGTAGATGTAGATATAATTTCTATTAGGAACCCGCTTAACGGGCGCCCTATAGTGATTAGTTGTCTGAAACATATCTTTTCTCCTCTTGTCCCAATCTGGCTCATACTTCACCGATAGTGTTCATTTTGGGTAAAGACTGAGCAGTGATCTAAGGTTAACGTTGAGGCCACAGCAAAATTATTTATAAAACCCTTGTTCGGAGCATATCGTCACTCTCCATGGTCCAATCTGGCTCATACTTCACTCACAGAGTGTCTATGGTTAGAGGGTGTTCAGTGACCTTGAATGAAGTTTGTGAGGCATGGGTGAGGTTCGTATCGGACCAAGCACATTTTTCAGAGAACAAATACTTTCCATTTAGCCCTTTTTGGCTCATACTAAATATAAACAGGGCTTTTAATAAAGGGTGTGTTATGACCTTGAACCAATTTTCAATGTCAGTTGTGAAGATCATGGCAAAATTATATGAAAAATCATTGTTTCGAGCTTGTCTTCTCTTCCTTTGTTCCAATCTGGCACATGCATGGTGTCTTTGATCAAAGAGTATGTAGTAATCTTTTTTGAAAATGCTTCACTTAAGCAGAACTTTTTGGTTAATGGGGTGCACTGATCTTGAACTAGGTCAATGTGAAGGTAATAGCAGGTCTCTTAATAATCGGTTTGAGAGTGATATTTATTTCTCATTTGCTTAATCTTACTCAGATGGAACAAAAATGCATGTATGTAAGGGTAATGGGATTGAATTAGAAGTTTTATGCCAGAAAAATTTCTCAGTTATAGTTCAAAGTCAAGGCAAAATTCTTTGAAATTCTTTTTACTCATTGACCATTAATAAAGCGGGGTCATCGTCACCAGCTCAATGTTATCTAATTCAAATTCTGTTCATGTAAAGTCATGATGCCGTATGGTTTTCAAGACAGTGAAAACACAGATGAAAATATTATTCAATCAAATAAAAAAGAGTACATATTTTAGACATACACCATAGCCCAGCATCGAAATATCATAGCATATCATTGATTCTCATTCATCATAGTAAACCAAAGCTCATATCTACTTAGTTTTTGTTTAAAATCTATTCGCCACACCAAAACGGGACAAAAATCTGAAAAACGGAGCGGGAACAAAATGACAGAAAAACCGCTTTAAAGGCTATAACCCACGCCCCCTCCCCACCCCGATTTCACCAGTAGGGGACTTGTATAACGTTTGTTGAGGTTTGATAAATGTATTTTGAATGCATCACCATCTTTCACTTTTTTAAACAAGCCTCTGTTAAGCACGAAGGAGATTATGATTTCAATGGCTTTAATCGAGGAATACCTTGAAATCGAAATTTTCCTCTTATCTGAAGGTGCATCTACTTGATATTCATGTCAAAGAAATGAATTAAATAAATTCCCTATCAAAGTCCTTTTGACCACGGAGCACTGACGGTTAACCTATCAACCCTTAATATTTATTTCAAATAGAATAAGAGAATATAGACATATAGTACATTGTAAATTTAAGCGCGGTAAATATCAATACATTTCTTCTACTTTAATATTCGTGCAATTTACATAAAAATGAATGCGTCTATATCAAAATTGATATCATAAACACACTCTTCAAAGAGGCTCTGGGAGAGAGGGGGGGGGGGGGAGTGTATAAATTGTTTACATCCACCCCCTCCTAATATGAAACCATTTTTTGAGATTCAAGTTTATTAACCGAGTTAGGTTGAATCTGTTCATCCATTTATCCACTGCCAAAGTGCATTAAATTACGGACCAAGTTAACCCACTTTGAAAAAAAAATTCAGAGTGCATTAAGAATGTACATCAACTTTTTTTAGTATCGAGACTCTTAACGCACACAAAATATGTATCAATCACAAATTCTCTAATTGAATTTCTAATTTCCTGATAGTATGATGATTTGTTAAAACAGGTGAATCTAATTTAGTGTATTTGAGAACGGGGATGGGAATGGGTAAAGGGGATAACCAAAGATCGATACAGGCCAATTACCAATACATCATGTAATTGATAAGACGAAGAAGGTCCAATATCCCTCATTTTCTCCACCAAAACATATGATTTTCAGCAACATTTATGGTCGAAAAAAGAAACATGCTCTGCAGTAAATTAAGTAAATGCAGTGATATTTACTATCAACTTAACATAATTAAGGTATGTTTTATTGTTTATCCGAAACATACAGACGGACAGACAAGACTGGTGATCAGGGTTGGGTTCAACTACAGTTGTTGACTGGGTTAGAGGGCAACAGTTGATCTGTCGGACGCGGGCAACAGTTTGCGAGCCGGTCCGACAAATCAACTGTTGCTCGAGACACAGTCAACAACTGTTTAGTTATACACCTTCTAATCAATAACACGTTTAAGCGGAATGTGACGTCACCGGTCAACAGTCTTTTTAAAACTGTCGATTTTACAGTTCCAATCTAACAGTTCCAGTCAAACAGTCAAAATGCTGGACTTTTTTTTTTCGTATAGAGTTATAAAGTAATTGTTTTACAGGGGTATAAAAATATTAAATACTTTTAGATACATTGATAATTTTGTCAATTACTTGCAAATACAATTACATTGGGTTTTTTTCAACTGTAATTCATTACTTTCAATTTAGTTTGACAAAAGTAAATAATTACAATTAAATTACATAAGTTTTATTTTTAAAAACCTTGAGAGCAACTACATGTATAAAGAACATTAAGATATACAAGACTGTATGTGCAGTAATGTTTCTAAAGATTGGACTTCTGTTTAATTATCATTTATAGGAAAAAGATTCTTTGAAATTAAATTCTTGTAGTACCATTGAGTTCATGCTTGGTTCTATAAAAGATCTTCTATGTAGAGGATTTTACTTTGTGTAAATATGTTATTAAGCCAAAATTAAAATTTTGGCGGTAGAGCCGATCTGTATACTGTATACGTCTTTAATTCCACGTGTCTAAAATTTCACGATTTCCTGTGAGTACCTTTCACGGTTTTTTTAATTTCACAGATAATTGATTTCTTATCCTAGAAAAGTAAATCCTGATTGTTAACAAATCTGATGAGTGATAAACCTGCATCATGTAATTTACATTCTTTTCTTTTGAATAACGTAAAATTAAAGCATTATCTACGTTAAGTGCTTTGAGAATAATAAAATATGTTTGTGTCAAATATATGTAATAAGCACTGGTGTAGAATGCGAATTTGTTATTTCGGGCATGTAAATTAGGGGGAAAACGTACATGTAATCTGTTAGAAAGAAGTACACCTTTATAATCAATCAGTCTTAAATGAACTGCTCAATATGAATGCCGATTGCAGACAACGTCATTTTTGTACTTAAGTACCCTTTATGTTACGAACCCCGGGAGTCTTCGCCCTAAGGAGATGTCCGAGATAATATTAAGTGACAATTGGCACCCGTGTTCACAATTGCTTCGATAGCAGGCACGTAGCATCAGGGGGGGGGGGGGGGCAGGGGGGCCTGCCCCCCCCTTTTTCTCGCAGCAACAATTTTTTAAAAATTTACATAATTTATACAAAATTGAATTATCATGGAGTTGCCCCCCCCCCCACTTTTTTGGGAGTACATGTATGTAAAAAAATGATATGAAAGGAGGAGTGAGATCAAAGTGATACTTTATTACTACCCCCCCCCCCCCCCCCCCCGGATTAGGATTTTGAAGATTTTAGGAAAGTTTAAATTTACTTCTTTTTTTTTTGCTTGTCAAGATTTTTGGATGAGTCTGACCCCCCCGCTTTCAAAATCGATGCTACGTGCCTGGATAGAGCCGCAGAGATAAAGGTGAAACGAATATTCCGAAATAAACAGTTGTTTAACTATGATATTAGTTGTGTTAAATTAACGTTATACTCATACTTTCTATTTTTTACGAATTTTAAATATACAATGATTACGATATACAAGTGGTAACTTTGGCCCCGCTAAAGCACACATGCATTTGTAATGGCGGCCTACACGGAGATTGAGAATGCACAGCTCAATATTCACGTGGCTTAATGTTCACGGAAAATTCTCAGACTGTGAACATAGTGAAATTAAAAACACCTTAATGTTTTCCACGTATACAGTATAAAAAAATTATCAGTATAAATCATAGCCAATTAAATAACTTGAATCGAAACTATTGGGGTCTTTTTGTATGAAAGGGGTTCACACCTGAGCAAAATAAGACATTTACCTATTGCACTGGGCAGTGTGTTATGCTGTATAAACATATTAATCATTATGAGACATTTAATAATTGTATAAACAAAAGCCCATGCCAAACATGTATACAAAATAAACATCATTAAAAGACACTATTTTAAAATTTAAACTTGGTTAAAAAGAAATTGAAATGTAATTGAAAAGTAATTAAAAATACATGATATTTTTGGAATGTATTCAAATACATTGTATTACTTGTAATTGATAACAGGGTCAATTACAAATTACTTCCAATTACTTTGAAAAATGTAATTGATTATGCTTAGTTACAAATACTTTTTCAATTACCCCATCCCTGTTGGTCATGCATTCGATGTATTAAAATGGGAATAGCTATAATTAAAGGTAATTTTTGTAGGGTAAAATCTATTAATTATTTGAGAAAAAAATATCGTGATGGGTTTTTTTTTAAAGATACATTTGCAAGCAAAGTTGTTTGGCGTTATATGTTACGTTTTAAACAAAACAAAAACAAACATAAACAAACAATAATTGAATTATATATGTGTCAAAGGTATTTTTTTTTTCTTTACCTCTCCGGTTAGGATGCGAAAGTGGTTTCAGCGGCTTATCATGTAAGCTAAGATGCCCACCTCCATCGTATGGCTTGGACTGTCAGCAGATTTGTAAATGCGAACATTACCAAATCTGTAACTTTCGATACGGATGCATCAGTTACGATCATGGTAAGTACTAAATAGTGTATGAAATTTGTTTTATTAAGAAATAACATCATTTTATCATCATTTAATTAACCACTCGCTGATTTACACGTTATATTTCCACCGGGCTTGACAAACTGGTTCAATCTGGGGATCCCCTTAAAAAACAAACGCAAGAATCCCCAAAATCAAAAAAAACCAAAAATCCAAATAACAAAAGGAGAGTTCATACTGTACCTTAACCGAAATAAGTTTATCTATTTGATGGAATACAGATATTTAAAGAAAATGCTTCTTTCACTTTAATAGTGGTTGTAAAAATAAAAATTATTTAAAAGTTTAAACCTTATATTTTTACTAGTCTATTTTAATTTTGCTTTTATATAGGATGTGAGGATGGATTGTTTGGTCCATTATGTTTGGATACATGTCCTTATCCTAGCTACGGCAAGGATTGTCAAAAGATATGCAATTGCGATATTGAAGCCTGTGATCACAAGAAAGGTTGTAAGGGTATGTTCATTTTAAACGAGATATGTTAGCCGGTGACGGTGCAGTCTCTCTCTCTCTCTCTCTCTCTCTCTCTCTCTCTCTCTCTCTCTCTCTCTCTCTCTCTCTCTCTCTGTGGTGTGTGCGTGTACAGTTCCAAAATGCAGGAAAAAGTACTGTCTATATGTTTAAAGATTGTCTCAAGCACAACTAGATTATATAAAAATAATTATATTTACCATTTATCTCAACTGAAGGCGGTATTTTTTATTATTAGTTCTGAAAACATGAACTATGAACTAATAATTGAAATATAACATTGGTTGTTGCCTTTCGTTTTCTTATTACGGTAATCAAAATCAATTTATCCTTTTGTGAATTATAAAAGTTTTATAATTCCATTTCAAGTAGAAGAATGAAACGAAATCATCTACAGTTATTGTCATGCTTTGTTTTAATAACATGTATGCTGAGCATTGCTAAGACAGAACAAAAGTATTGATGTGATATATAGTAGGTATCAGAGAGTGCATATTTTTTTTAAAGATCAAAACAGTTCACTGTTTTGAAAACTTTCAAGAAGGTTTAAGAAACACGCCCATTGGTATAATCGATAAACCTATAAACATCAACCTATCGAAACTTAACGGGCTTTCCCTTGGGCGGAAAACAACCTAGAATGACCCATCCCTCTTTTTGAAATAAAACTAGTATAAATAATGATATAAATATATTATTTTGTAATATCTGTCAAATATTGAGCTAAACATTATCAACTTCAATGACATTATTTAGAAGACCCTACACAAGATCTAGAGGAATTAAATGATAATAATCAATACCTATTTTGATTGGAATCGACGACATTTGGTGATGCTAATGTATTCAATGTGTTTTTCAGACCACTTGGTTTTCGTTGTATTGATTCCTTTTTTATTTATGGTAACTATTTCAAAACTTACTGCATGCATTTTTTTTTTCAGCTGACAGGACAGAAACTCGAGATTCCTACAACCATATTTTCTCAAACGTTTCAACAGTGGATATCAACATGTTTACTAATAAATCTGATTTGGACAAATTTATACACTCAAACAGTATACCAAACAATGAAGAATTATCGTCATTTTTTAGTTTAGCTCAATCAGAAGTCACTCCTAATATCGAATCAGCTTTCAGCACCGGAAGTGGTGAACAAACCGGAAAAACTGATATAGAAACCGTATCACCTGGCAACAATCTCTTATTAAGCATAATCATTTCATTAAACTTGTTCGCAATTGTAATAGTTTGTTGCATATTTGGTATTTGTGTTTATTGTAAAAGAAAATTGATATTTAATAAGCCCTTTGAAGTTATTAGGGACGGTAACGTATACCACAGAAATAGGCTACACGAAAAGAGACTTTTCTTTCGTGAAATTTTACACAAAAGTCAAGATTATGATCTTGAAATTACAAATGTGGGTGGAAATTCCCTACAGAGTTTTACAAATGACAACGATTCTGGCTCTTTGGAACAGAGGAGACATCTGGAACGTGATATATACGAAAGTGAACCAGATCCATATCTTGTTCCAGAAACCATTGTTACCGAATCAGGATATCATCCGTACCTTACTGTTGTTTAACAGCTTTTCTTTGTAAATACCACGTATATGTTTAACAATTCAGAGAGTGGGTGCGTAAGTGTGAATCGACAGGATTCTGAGCACACAAGAATAAAGAAAACTTTATCAATGTTTTTTTAATGTTTTATTTACTAAATTTTATTTCATTTGTTTTGAATCGTTATATTCACTTGGTTGACATTGTACTTTGAGTAAAGTAAATGTGTTTTTTTTTAAATAATTCTAATATGTGTTTGTTATTAACGAAAGTAATTATGTTGTTTCTGGGCCTCCTCTCCACTATTTTTAAACGTTTAATAAGTACTAGACTTTGACCCGTGCGTGCACTGGTTGACATTGCATATGATATCGGACATTTACGAGATAGATACATCGACACTATATAGAATTATTATACTTTTATGTTAAATACTTAAATCTGATTGGTTTTGACGCAGTTGATAATCCGTTCTATTACCCTCAGCGTTAGCAACACACTTGGCAACGGGTAACACAACGAATTGTTACATGCGCGTTTATTATGCGCGTACGGTTCGCCGTAGAATTCACTTCATTTTTGAATAAAAGCAGTAAAATTTCTCTTAAATTAAGACATTCAGTGTAATAAAATAAAAAGTGCCTGTTAGGGAGGGTAACTGTTAAAATTGACACCCCTTGAAAACCATTGTCAACCTCCGCTTCGCGTCGGATGACAATGGTTGTCTCGGGGTGTCAATTTCAACAGTTACCTCCCAAACAGCACTATTATATAAATAGTGCCTGTTTGGGAGGGTAACAGTTGAAATTGTCAATTTCAACAGTTACCCTCCCAAATAGTGCCTGTTTGGGAGGGTAACAGTTGAAATTGACACCGCAAGGAAACCAATGTCAATCGACGCGAAGCGGTTAACGCTGAGGGTAATATATAACCAAGTAATTTCACTAGACTCTGCTTATTTAGAATAATCAAACTGTGTCTCGAGACAGGCTTTCACCACAGTTAAAATACCTCCAATATTCCCGTAATGTAGCAGAAAATACGGAATCGCTCAGAAACGATTTTGGAGAAAATTAATGAAACATCATTGGAAATAACAGTCAAATTACACATTACAAACGATGTTAACATTTGCAACAACCGGTACTGAGTTAGAGTTATCTCCCGTATTTTCTTTGATGAACAGAATATATATAGCACATTACCAATGAAATTTTACACGCATTTGCATTATCGTTTCTGAGTTAATCCATGCAAAAATGTTATAGTAAGGAAATATAAACTAAAGAGCCACCCGTGATTAAGCATGAATGTAATGCGCATGCGCAAGATTGTAATATCCAAAAAAATCCAGATGATTTCCGTAATTTTTAAAGGAATTTTCGTTGATATTTAATTATTGAAGCTTGATTGAGAAAAATTAAAAACAAATTGGTAATCTTCAAGTACCGATTGTGTTTAAGATATATAAGACAAAAGACAGCACTCTTCCGGTTTCTCGGTAATAAAGCCCCAAAATTCGAGTCTATTATTTTAATGAAGTAGTATAGATACTATTTTTTTACGTACAATGCAGTGTTACAATAATTGATTCGGAAGATATAATCACATTTATACTTTTACAATACTTTTCAGAGGATTGAAAACGCCATGAATCATAATGATATAAAATGTATAAAAATATATATCATACAAACCAAAACCGCGCAAAAACATTCATACAGTAAATCATAAACAATGTATAGCTCTAACCGGCATTTGTAGAAATTAAGCAATAGAAGTATACTAATAACGATTGTCAAAAAGTTCCAAAAAATAAAAGTCCCTAAATCAGTACCTTTAACAAAAACACAAAAGTACAACTTAGTCTAACAAAGGTCTTATCAGAAATCTCGTTACATCCTTTTCATCTTTTAATAACTCTGCCTACGTTTACTGGAATTGACCAATAGCACTATATTATAATAGAAATATTCAACAGCAAGCAAAAATGTTATATTGAAGGCAGGAAACAGTAATTCATAGATAACAACATAATGATAATAAAACAAAGATCTAACATTTAAAGAAAAAACAATTATCAACAGTGACATTCATACTAGAATGAAAGGATGAGAGATTAAAATAAAAAATAATACCGTATGCCTTTCCCTTGGTTAAGTGAATCTAACTTTTTATAATTACGAAGTTCAAAGGGATTTTAGATATACCAAAAAACCATTTTACAAATCACAGTCGAGGATTTTGTTATTTCTAAGCCAATTAACAATTTTAAAAGGCGTATCGTTTTTATGTGTTAATTTGTAAAAACCTTTCTTGCGAATTCGGGTTTCAAACATTTATTCATCTTTTGTATTACCTCAGGTTCTTGATTTCAATAGTTTCGGTAAATAATCAACCATCATATAAGAACCTTAAACAGTTTAAGGTATAACATTGTTGATAGAATTTTGTATTCACAAAGGTGAGAAATCACGTGGTGAATGATAATCTTCAACATGCATCGGTCCTTGGTTACAACAGGGAAAGCGAAAGTAAAAAGAAGCACTTTTTTCTCATTTAAAACCATGAGCGCATGCTTGTTTATTAATCTCCCTTTGACATAACTTTAAATATGCACAAGTACAACCCCTGTTAAATGGAGAACAATAGACAAACATGCTCTGACTATGTATAAAGTCGTTATAAAATTGGCGTCCTCATTATCGTATGGAGATCCAAGAAATCGTGATGACCCCCGCCTATGAAAACAAATTCGTACTTGGTAACAACATACTTTTATGTAACGCAATTTTGTAAATTTGCTTTTAGATTTTGACCATTTCTGCAATTGAAAGAAAAAATCTTTTTTAAACTTTTTTTCTTCAATATCGCATGTCTTTAGGTGCAGTCAGCCTTTAATTTTAAGATCCAAGAAGTGTAAAAAAAATATACATGTGCAAACATGACGTCATTTAACAGTTTTCGAATTATGGTTTTAACATAAAGCATTTAATTTATTAATGATAGCATCGGTGCTGGCGTTTATCTATGACTAGTTCTACATTTGTAGGACTACCGTTGAATAACATTAACGAGTTTGCACAGATATGTTTTAGCTTTATGCATGTATTTGTATATTCATGCTAATGATTTTGATTTGCAAGATATTAAATATGTTATTGAGTTTTAAAGTTTCAGTTAATGTTTGATGAACAACGGTGCACTTAATTGATGAAAAGTCCTGTGATAATCGCATCAGAAACCAAGTCTTGTTTTTTCTTTCGGTATGTACATTGAATGAATGGATAATTGGATTAAAGGATTAATGTATTTACTTTTCCTCTAGTGGATGATTTTTTTTTTGCATGTTTTCATACTCTCTTATTATCAATAGTTGTTAGCAAACATATTTGTTGATTCCTGGTGTCCTCACTTGTTGATGCACTTTTTTTCTTGCACAGTTCTCCTGAAAAACACGATAGATTTAAAGCAGCATTCGTATGAATACATAAAATATTTCGAGAAAAAAGTCAGAAGGAAATAATTAATAAGAGATATTAAAGATGAAAAAAATGTTTTAAATATATTTGGCTCAATAGTGATGTAGATATTGAATGTATTAGCTAAAGGTTTTTTTTTACTTTCAATATATTCAACATTACCGGGCATAGTATATACATTTCTTTTATATCAAACTGACCTTTAATGAAAACAAAGTAAACTGCCACGCCTACCAATGTAACAACGACGATAATCAAGATCATTGCAATTGCATGGTATGTTTGTTCAGAATATGAATTATCCAATAGAGTTCTACAAAAATAAAAAAAAATGATATGCAATAGAACTAATAAAAATAGTTGAATAATTTTCAATGTTTATGTTTATGTATTTAACATATAATTGTATGCTATAAACCTTTGATTGTAGTTGGTTTTATTTTAAATTCAGAAAGGTATGCCAATAACATACGTTTTGAGTTGATGCCTATTGAACATTTTTTGAAACAAATAAGAAAAATCCCTTTAAATCATAAACTATGGTTGATATTTTGTAATTTTTAAAAATACAACGATTAATCAAACTCTATAAGAATGAAATATAGTTTTGGAATAAAAGTGGCACAAAATGGAAAAAAAATAAAGTTTTCATTAACAATTTTAAAAAATATATCAGTTCGAATATACTATATCATTTTCCTAATCCCTATCTATTTTTATTCGATTTGAATGCGACTTATCAAATTAAAGATATAGTGACTTTTATTATTTTCAGCATTTTTAATTATTTTTCATTCCGTGCCATGTGATCAACTTATTGAATAAACGATATAAAACCACCCAAAAATATGCAAAATCAACTTTTAATAGTATTCACCCCTGCAAATGTGTTCGGAATGTGTTCTTTATCGTTGCAAAGAATGCAATAAATCCAGAGGTGCTCAAATGAAAGTTCTAGACACTTCCTGAGATTTGTTCCGTACCTGTGAAATTTCGAGCGGAAGTATAAGTGTTCGGATAATATTCTCAAAATACGTAAATACTTGTCGTTTTCATATCATATCCTACTTTGCTTTATATAAAAACATGAAAAACTATAAAATATATATGTCTTATTACATAGTCTAGGGGTTATTTAAGCTAAACGATGATTTTTAGAATAAAGTTATCGTTCGTGCTTTAAAAATCATAGCCTTGTTTGGTGCTTTTGGTGTCCAATAACATGGTTTTTAAAAAAGAATGGGGGTCTGTTTTGTATAAAAACTTAGTATATCGAGTCATTTTCAAGAAACATAGTGAATATAATAGTATAGTCTGTTAAACTATTGATGCTTTTACTAAGTCAGGCGCGGATCAAAAATTAATCCTGAGGGGGATCGCTACTAAGCGTGTTAATTGTTGCAACAGCAGAAAAATCGTATATATGTAATTTTTATTGTCACATTTATTTCTAAAACTCATTTAATTCAACAATTAAATCTTTAAGATAATAGAATTTAAAATGAATAAACGTTAAGATTTAAATAAATTTATATTTGGATATGTCACACTTTACGTCCATGCTTACTTTCCATACCTTTGTGTTACGTCTATAATGTTACTAATTTATTGTCGGAGTTGCTTTCCATAGTTTAAAGTTCACTCAACTGGTTTTACTAGGCGGGTTCTAATCCCGTGCATTTAAGAATTCAGTCTGGGCGTAGCAACTGGAGAGAGCGGACGTTTTCAACCAGCTCCCTCATTTCATCCTTCACGTAACATATAAGTATTACTGACCAGAGTTCAACTATTCTGGGTAAGTTTGTTTTTATTTTAATGAAACATATTAAATGTCGTATTTATTCCTTAAATGGCCAGATAACCTTGTTTTATAATTTCAGTGAGTAATTAAGGAGTATTTTGAGTAAAGTGTGATAATGAGTAATTGCTCATATAAAAACTAAGTATAAAGTAAAAGTATGTGTATTGTTGTAATGTAAACATATGTTGTATGTATTTCAGAGTAAGGCGCGTAGTAGTTTCTGTAAAATAAATGTACATGTATTTATGTAGTACACAAATATATGAAAGTGAAGTACGTGTACGAGTCTAGTGATTGTGTAAAGTAAAGTATATGTAGTGAAGTAGTAAAGTTATGTACAGCAAAATGTGCAAATATAAGTGTAAATACAGTAAAATATATTGAGTAAAGTAATGCGCAGTAAAATGCAAGTACTGTATGACTGAAAATAATGTTATCTGTGTATTTATCATTTCATTAATATTTCAGATCCCTTTTTGTACCTTTATTTCAAGATTGTGGAACAGTTGGAAATTTAACAGTTGTACATTACAACCTGAATAAATGCCGATTGTAAATATTCTAAAAGTTATTATTTTGGAGCCGCAAAGCCACCCGGCGACAGGCTACAGGTACCTAAATTCCAGGAAGTAGAATATAAACACGAGGCACGATTTTCACTGCGAAACTGAAAGGGTTAAATAAAAACAGGTGTTCTAAATTTAAACGACAATATCATTCGCAAGGTTGGTATTGTTCTGAACAATTTCTACCAATAACATCGAACTTTATACAAATTTGAATTTGACGACTCAAACTCATCTTTAAAGGCAAAATAATGTGAATTTGTTTGATGCCGCCTTCTATTGCATGCTTTAATCCTGTAAGAAAATGTCTTCTTTCTTAACTGCTTTGGATTATATATCTTTGAATTAATTTCTTAATGATATCACTCACACTGTTAGTGGAATGGACCTTCACATTTATTACATTTACTATTCCTTAATGCTTAATGGTCCTTAGAAAAAAGAGAAGATTATTGCAATTTTTTAACAGAAAAAATAATATTTTTTTTTTTTTCAAATTATATCATGATGTGAAAAAAATGGTATTATATATCATAAATGAAAATAATATATTTACAGGCTTTATTATCGTTAACATGGTTCATTACCACTTGAATGTTAAACACACGCACAACACGGGAAATGACACTGTTTTATAATAACCTAGTTTCATACGGAATCCATGAGCCAGTATAAAAAAAAGATATCACTGTCATAATATCACTTCAAAATTTAAAGTTAACAATTGTATAAGTAACAATAAGGTCTTATGAATAAACATTTGTGATTTATAAAAATGATAAATTTTATATATGTAGCAATACAATTCTATCATATTCCACAAAAGCTCCAAAATAATTCTACCTACCAGATTGATGGTATAACGTGTGAACATATTTCCATTTCTCATTTGAGCAAATTTGGGGCATTATTAAGAAAAAATTATATTTTATATTATAATTTAATGAATGCACATTATACTTGTACAATGCATTTAATTAATTAATATGCCAATTGATTCATGTAATGAGCTATCTGCATTCTTTTTATCTCATTACGTCTCTTATTCCTGCACGCTTTCTACCATACATAAAATGTAAGTCCATGTATACATGTATAGGTCACGTCGCTCACCTGAGCAAAATAGCCATAATAAAATCAGCTTAAAACAGGCATATTCAAAATATCTAGACAATGTAGTAAATTATATCCCATATAAAAAGATTTCGAACGTTTTCACCAGATAATCTAATGTTAAACGTTATTTTGAAACTGTCTTTACGTTAATAGACATATAACCTATCAATCATTACATTTCTCAAGAAAACTTAAACAACTTTTCATATCTAAAAAAATAAACTACATCAAACTTTAAAACCCATGCGTGGCCAAAGAATTTCCACAGTCAAAACAACAAATAATTTACAAATGCCAAGATGCTTGCATATAAGGAATATCATATATAAACATTTGTGTTTTTGAAAACACTTTAATTTATTTGTAATGTTAAAATCAACCCCTTTACCTATATGTTGACTCATCCTACCCCCAGTGATAATGGTTGGAACAAACTTTATTTTACATTATATTTCTTAAAAATACTTCCATGCACGTTACAGCTGGTCTGATCATTTTGTTTAGTTTTTAAGAAAAAGATTTTTAGCTCACCTGAGCCGAAAGCTCAAGTACATTGTACAAGTACAAGTACATTGTAACAAGCGGCATTATTTACTCGACGATATTTGTCTTCTCTTTTGTTAAGTCTTACTTTGAACAACTGACTCTTTCGTTAGTTTGTGTTGCATTCTTCCTTTGGATTATTTTGCAGCATTCCCGATCTGTTCACAAATTAAACAATCAATAAGAACAGTATCTTTTATGCAATAATAAATGAATTCGAAGAACAATACATTTACTGGTTTATGGTGATTTTAAACATCTGTCAAAAATATGTATATTATACGTGTTATATCTCTTAGGCAATTTAAATACTTAGCAACGAAGGGAATTGTTGTGAATGTATGTAAAACGTTACATCATTCATATCCAATACTCCCAGGAACATTTAAATGTAGTTTTTAATAGTTCGGAATGCATTTCACTGCATAGCTGATAGTACATGTCACTTCTTTGTCTAACAACTTTTGATACAAAGTTTCATCTTAAATATTTTTTTTTAATTCAAACATTTTTGATATGTTGAATGATTGCTCACAGGAAAACAAATTACAAAGTTCAAAGAATATATATATATATATATATATATATATATATATATATATATATATATATATATATATACGAGGATCCTGTATAAGGTCAACACTGCGTCGGATAAACATAGCATCAATGTCGACCCGGAAGAATGTCAACACATCGGTGTTGACATTGTTCCGCACCCTTCTGGTTTGGTATGATCTGCTTACTGGATGTCGTTTTTCTTGTTATTATTCGAAAGATTGACATTTAGTTGTAAATAAAACTCTGCTTTGGTTTCTTTAAACTTATCTGCTTTCGTGTTTTTATCTTTGGAAGGAGGGTACCCTCCTCGGAAGTATATATCGCCACCTTGATAATCATAGTGAGAATGTCGACAGGCATGTTTTTTGACTTTCTTTTAATAATTCTAACTATATAAGAATAAAAGAATGAGTGCATACGTTAAAGTAGTAAAGAATTGATATAACCTGAAGATATCATAATGATTTTTTCAGTAATGTTTAAAAGACTTCGGAATTTCTATTTTAACAGGCTCTAAAACCGGCATTCAAACTGTATATACATTTTGTGACGTCAGGCGGTTTATTTAGCTTGAAAACAATGGCGGACTAGGCTAGTACGCTTCGGGAGAATTTTTATTGTTTTCATGAATTTTGCGAGTTCAATGGAGTATTTTAAGGTTACTTTTTGTTCATTGGTGTTGTTAACGTAAGTATCTTCATTAATTGTATTCTTGTGATCATGCTTTTAGCTATATTAATCGTATTTTCGGTAGGTAATACCTCCTTTGTTTACACATGAACTACACGCTAGAAAGTAACAGTTATTTTTCTGGGTTAGATTTTCTCTTTATCGCCACTATTCCTCATTTGAATCTGCTGTAAAAAAAACTTTATTAAAATATTAAATTGTGTACCGTGAATTACATCGATTTGCGTCGTTTAATTAATCTTAAAATATGATGTGTGTGTCAATAGCATACTTTGTTTACCCATAATATTGGAATGGAAATAGTTGAAGTTGTCATACATATAACAAAACACAAGAGATCTAAAATAGGATTTTTGCCGATCAATATTTTCTGATTTTGCAATTTTGTTTGACTACAAGAATGTATTTCAGATGCAAGAGAATTATTCGATAAATGCAAAACACTGTCCTGGGTACAGAAAATTATCATTTTCATGTGACAATTATCTTTAAGGGTCAAAGAACGGTTTATTTTTTTCTTTATTTGTCATACATTTATCTATCGTCTTAATTTGCCAAATATATGAAATATAAACCCTAAGCTTTTAATATTTCACGTCTAATTTTCAAGAATATGAACCATTTAAAATATTCCATACATGCATTTTGCGTGAAATCAATATGATATAAAAACATTAAATGGATTGTTTTGTGATAAATATACTCTCACAAGACGTGTTTATTTTGTTATTTATTGTAAAAGAAATATCTTCAATTAATATTAAAACATAGGTGAATGTAAGTTTTTTTCTTCATTTACAGTTTTTACAAAAATATAATGACGTTCTTAACAGAATATGTTTTTATACGCAAAAACGTAGGTTATTTTTTGAAAAAACTAAAAATGTTCATTCAATGAGAGGAGAAAAAAATTCTGGTTTTTTTTTTACTTTTTGTTGTTGAAGCAGGGTGTTGCTGAAAAATTTAAGTCAAGTTTTTTTTTATTTGGTATAACTGATTTAATTTTGATTCTTTAAAATCGGAGTTTGATTATTTATAATCGGAGTATAGATATCCACTAAATCTAACCAGAAACTAGGAATAGTACATGTTCTTTATTCCTGTTTTTAAAATGTAAACAAACGAGTTGCAGTCCTTGTAAATGGAATGCCGTAGTCTAAAAATAACTTGTAAACAAAGTGGCAAAACCAGGAATTATCTTCCCTTCACCATTCCTAGCACACGTGTTTTGGCCGGTGAAAATAATGTGGCATGTACATAATTTTTCTGGGTTTTCTTTATTATGGCAAGTAAAATATCCAAATTCCTTTTTTTTTAAAAGCGAGGAAACTTCAAATTCATTAAAAGCCGTCACAAAACCAATATTCACTAAATGTTTATCATCACCATAACCACCATAGTCACCAGAAGGACTTCAGCAAAAATTAATGGCTTAAGAGAAATATTGTGATGACTGGGGTATGCAAGTTAATTCCAATAAAACCAAAGTTATCATATTTAACAAAGCCGGGAGAACAATAAAACATAAATTTTGTTTCAAAATTTCCAATATTGAATGTGTACCAAGTTACAAATACTTATAGGCATTCATTTCACAGCATCAGGGGCTTTCTCACTGGCTAAGGTTGAATTACACAACAAGGGATTGAAAGCTTATTTCAAACTACGGAAAGATTTCCTGAGTCTAAACCCCGGGATATCCACTAGATTAAATGTATTTGACCACACTTTAAAGCCAATTTTACTTTATGACTCTGAAATATGAGGAATCCTTAATGTCAATAACATAAAAATAAAACGGTCTAATGATATATTGATACAACAGTGTTATAACAACTTAATAGCTGAAACGTTACATCTCAAATTTTGTAAAACCATATTGGGTTTGAATAAGAAAAGTATGAACCATGCTTCACATAGCTAAATATGTAAAAAGTGTACACTTAATATAGAATTGAAGATAAAGACCATTTTCTTATCAAATGCAGCAACGTTACAAAGGAAAGAGAGAAACTACTGATTTCATTTCATCTAAAGCAAAACATTTTACTAGTTTGCAAGATAAGCAAAAATTATTTTGGATTTTAAACTGTGAAGAATTAGATATATTTCACTCTCTTGGTATATTTTTACAAAAGGCATTGCCTTAATTTGTATTTCCTGGTCAAATATTGAGTTTTTACTTTTTAATCATATGATAAACTATTTCATGTTTGTATGTACATTTGTATTTTGACATATTTATGTATGGTGTTAAACATAAATATACAGAGGACATTGTATTGAGTGTATAGAACCATACATATATATATATACTAATTAAATGTTCCTGTCTGTCCTAGCTCTTTCAATCATCCAACTCTTTCCCACTCGTACATGTTTATTGAATGTTTTATGTACATTGGATGCTGTATGTACAATCTTCATGTTGCCCCTTGAGGGCCTTATTTGGTAAATAAAGAAATTAAAATTTGTACGATTTTTATACCGTACGAATATTATACCGGGAATCATGTATGTAGAAAATTAAATATTTTTAAAAACATTTTTTCCCGTTTCTTGCATTTTGATTTGTGTTTGTTGTTTTTTTTTTAATTTTAAAAAACCCTATTTTATTTCAGATAGTTGATCCTGTCATATGGTGTGGCTATTGATTGAAGTACTTGATGAGTCTTGAAATTAAGCAAGCTGATTTTGTACTACAGTCTGTTGCTACTGAGTTTTCCAACACCAGAAATGAGTTTCAATTCCTGATCTTGATACATTCAAAAATTTCAATCGATGGCCAACGGATTTTTTGAACTTGTTTTATTCAAAAAGGTGAAGGCACATTTTTGCACCTGAATAAATTCTTCATTATTACAGTTCATTTTTTTCTGTAATATATTGTTCTGTAATATGATTTTTTAAGTAGACAAAAGATAAACCAGCAGACATGTTCACAAAACTTTCCTAAGTTGTGACTTAAGAGTGTTACTCACATATGACTTAGGTAAAAAGTTAGAAAAACCCTTAGATCAGCTTAAGACATACCATATGATGTAGATCGACGGTATCCTAGAAAAACCTTATCAAAAAAATTATTTTATAATATTATATTCAGTACTTTAATTTAAGAGACTTTTATGGGGAAAATCACTATGAATTTTGACAGAAAAAAATTAATTAACACGATAAAAACCAGTATATTTCAATTTGTATACATTTTTTAAATAAAGGTATCTATTAAGATTTACAAGGAAATTAGTAGCTAGTAAAACATGAGAATATGATACAATCCAATGATCATTTTAACAAGAAATTTTCTTGAAATTAGACACTCTTACCATACGGGTAATACACGAGAAGGCACCTTTTCATAGAATTCATGGGGGGGGGGGGGGGGGGGTAATAAAATCACTTTAAATTTGCAATGAATAGAATATTAATGTTAGTTACAAGTATGATTATAAAAAAAATTGGTATTAATCTACCTAAAAAATACATTACATAAGTCAATTTCAATTCTTTATTTCTTTAATCTTTATAGCTTACTAGTATCAGTATAACATATGTATAACATGAGGTGGTAGTGTATTTACAGGAGAACTTGTGCACGTACAAATAATAACATATACTATACTATATATACCGGTTGAGAATACAAAACAAAAGACTAACAATTATATAATACAAATAGCATTCTTTTAGAAATGAATTTGCCAAGATCTTTAACAATTTCAGTATTAAAAGTTGAATTAATTTAAACATAGAAGGTTTTTTTTATAATAATATTCTTTCATGTTTAATATGCGCAATGTTCTGTTTAAAGGACAAAGAAATAAAAAATGGAATTCATCTTCAACACTAGTTTTGCAATTTGGACAAAATCTATTTTCTCTATTTGTGTTATCATATCTGCCAGTTTCAATAGCCAGGCGATGTGACGATAGTCGTTATTGAATTATATATATCTGTAATTTAAAATGGGAATAGGTTTTCCTAAATAGTATTGAAAATGCATATCATCGATAAGATATTTGTAAAAGGAACACTTTTTCGAATTTTCAACATTTGCAAAAATATCTTGTTTGGCCTGATCAAAAATTCATTGTTTTACAAGTAGTAAATACCATTGTTTATTTTTTGGTTAGTCCACATATAAAAGAAACCGAGGTCAATGAGAATTTTCTTAACATCGAAAACCCATTTTTATAACCGTGTTCTTCACAATTAATATAATTAACTTCGTAGCAATGTCTAATTATACAATTGTCACTAATTAGACATTTTTCCAAAACGTAATAATGTTAAACATTCTATAATGTACAAGGGGCACATGGCCTAATCCAGCATATAAATAAGCAGTATTTGTATTTTTCTTAACTCCGAGAACTTGTTTACAGAAATTCTGTATGAAGTTTTTCAATAATGCAACCAATATTATTTCCCCATATTTCTGAACAATAATTAACAATTCCGCCAATAAAACATTCCCCGTATATTTTTTGTAAGCGCAAACAATGCTTTTCTACCATGTTCAGATAATTGTTTTTCAGCTTTAGTAAATTTGTTGTTAAAGTTGAAAAGTATTCCTAAGTAAGTGAATTGATTTACAATTTCTCAAACATCATTACCAATGTGCCACCACTCACTATCTTTTACTCTGTCGTTGTTTCTGAAAAACACAATTTTTTTACTTAATTCATCAAACAAAGCTGCAAGTCTCTTCCAATTATTTTTCAGGAACAAAATGAAAATGTGAAAATTATCTTGCATGGCTTATACTAATTAAAGTGAATTAACTCTTTAGCAAAAAATATTTTCATAATTTATTGGTCAATTTGCAAAGCAATAAATTTAATTTATTTAAATCAATGTTATGATTAAATAGATGAACAATTTTCATTTTCGCCACACAGAGACAATATTTTGTAAAAAAAAAAAACAAAACAAAACAAAACCAAAAAAAAAAAACAAAAACGAAAAAAGGAAAAAAACAAATTGATTAATTCATAAGCTCACAGTAAGGCACGTAGCAACGGGGGAGGGGAGGGGGGGTTGGTGGTCCATCTTTTTATTTTTGTCAATGTACTGTTTTGTTATATTCATATATAGAAAAATATACGTACAAGCTAATGTGTTGTATAATTTTAAAAAGTATCTATAAAAGGGTTGTAAGGTGATGAGAATAAAGATTTGAACACCCTATTCTACCGATCTTTACAAATAACATCAAAAAACACAAAATAGTTCGGGAAATCGTGATTTAAACTAATGCTGATCTAAAGCTAGGACGACGAAATGCAGGTTCCTGAATTTAGGAGAGCTTAGAGAAACTGATCTTAAACTAAACTGACGTTTGTTAAGAGCATGGTCCTAGGATAGGTTCATGAACATGTCTGCTTGCTTTTACATACTCTTGATAGCCATATATTAACTCTTCTACTACCATATCATAATAGTCCGCTAGTGTGTCATATGGAGTGTTATAATATTTATGAAATAGATCCCCGAGATCTCATTTCCAATTTGCCCACACCTGGCGGTGTCCTTGCCAAGGTGTTACTAAAAAGTATCTTCCTCTACATGGGGAGTAGCCTATGTCTTAATCTGTATAGAAAGAGGAAGCAGAAAGACAGCTTTCATTTGAGTATCTTTTATTCAGATACAACATTTTAACAATAGATATTCATATTAATTACAATTAAGTTTATCAACATTAATATTCAATACAAAAATCTCTGAAAATTAAATATTAGTTGAACCCCATGGATCTCTTAACATTACTTGTGAGAATGCGCACAAGTGCAATGGTCTTTCCTGTATAAAAAAAAAGGAGACAGAAAGACTACTGGAGAGCTGTGTTTTCCTTACCTCCATTTTATACGCACGGACATTCGCATCCTAATAAGTAAATGCGTCCATACTAATGATTTGACGGAACGTAGTCAGCGATAGACGTTTATTTTTATGTTATGACCCAGCGTCAACAAACTCATCACAGCACTTCATTTTACATTTCTGAATGAGCAAAAACAATTATACGCTATCTATAAAACGCGTGTTCTTTAACCAATTTCTATACAATTTCCGTTATGATAACTACATGAAGCTACAGCATTGTCACGGGACTTCCAATTTAGCTTCTACTGAATCATTATTTGAAAACGGGATGAGAATCTTTAGTTAAAAGGTGGGAATTTGCTAAGTAAATCTTGTGCAACAATATCTCATCTGGATAACGGGTCTTCCAACAATTTTTTGGAATTGCCATGGGTACCAATTGCGCCCCATTGTTAGCAAACCTATTTTATATTCATATGAAGCAGAATTTGTACACGAGAAGAAGAAATAACTTGCTGTGTCCTTTAACTCGAAATTTGTGTAAATCGATATACCCCAGTAAACTCTCCATACAGTACTTTTTATCAAGATAACATAATTCCTAGAGCTAAATCTGATTCAAATTGAAAAAAAAATCTTTAATATTTCAGATGCTATTTACTTATAAAAATAATTTGCAACTGATATTTAATATCAGCATCTTTTTGTCAATTTTGAAGAAACATTTCTAGTAATGGCAATAATACAAAAGTTCCGAAATATCTTCTTCATGACAACGGAAAAAATATAATTCATACAAAATGAAATTAGACACAGTTGTTCAGTAAATTTTTATTTACGCATGCTACCTAAACTGTGTTTGGGAAAGGAAAGAAGATACGTACGAATCACTTTCATGCTTGTTTGTTTCTATTGGTTTGTTTTTTTTTGTATTTAGAGAATCTTCAAAATTGGGTTTTAAAATCTTTATTTATTATGGATACAGTGATCATGTTCATAAAAGTATCTTAAGATATTAAAAATGTCTTAGGATAAATCTTATGACATAATTTTGATACAATTCGTTTTTTCTTAAATAAGATATCAACAAAATATAATGTGAAGTGAAATCAAACTACTCAAATTTCAAATAGTATTGTGTCTATTATAGATATATTGAATATTCAGCTACTCTATAAAATGTGGCATTTGATCTACCAATGACGTTTAGTCATTTTATGCGCGCCGATTTCGTATTAACATTACATTTACGTATACATTCAGTGAATATGCTCCCTAAAAAGTATTTTTTTCCACTCAGTTTAGATATCAACGTGCCATTGTCACCTTATACTTGGAATCGAAGTTCTATGGTCTGAGACATAGTGTTAAACACTCCTTCTAGTAGTTATTAGATTCAAAATCCAACCTATGTAACTTCAGATTTGGGGAAGGGAGGGGATTTCTAAAGAACTTGAAGAGGAACCGTCTTGGAGTTAAAGAGGAAACGTTCGATTTCAAGCTTTCAAGTTTTTTCCTTGATATATGTACATGTAATGATATTCATTACGTGATCATTAATTTTAAATTGTGTCCAACTGACCGCTATTCATCAAATAAATATAGATTAATTTTTATATCAATATACGAATTTTCTCTCCCGTTAAGATATTAATATTGATACTTATATTATTATCATCATTTTACTGATACATTGAATTAGATAAAAAATGTTTAGTTAGATCTTGAGTGATTCATAAAAACTGAAAATCTTCTGAAATTTTCAAAATAGATTTTGCACTCAATAATACATAAGCCATGTGCAAACATAGATGGGGTGTAGGGTCGGGTCGTTTAAAATTCAAACCAACTAAAATCAATAGATAGAGTTACTAAAAATAGGTCTTTGAACCACCCACCCCACTCCCAGAAAGCAAATTCAAATATGATGCATCCCATATACTCTCTCTCTCTCTCTCCTCTCTCTCTCTCTCTCTCTCTCTCTCTCTCTCTCCTCTCTCTCTCTCTCTCTCTCTCTCTGCAACCACTATTGAAATAATTTTTTCCATTACAGATGAGAATGAATTTCATTATAAGTATCACTTTTGAACCACTATTCATAGGTGTTAAGCCTCCGCGGCCGTCCGTTACTGCAGTAGCCGTCATACAATATGGCGATGACCACAAAAGGCATAACAATTTTCAAGACGATAACTTGCTAAGTAGAAATATTAGAACACGTTTATCGCCGTTGACGAATTATAAATATGAAGTGATGACAGATCATTAGTACTTACATATTGAGTTTTATCGACGTTTAAAAATGCAACGATGTCAGTAACTATATCTTTTGATGACGGTAACTACTGATTGATTAACAAAAGATTGTTTGCAACTGCCCTAAATGATTGTATTGATACCATTATTGTTGCAGTTGAATATATATTTTTTATTGGAGATAAAGTTACAATACATCAATTATTATTATAAATATTCAATTTAAATACGGGGAGCATTTGTTATACATCAAGTAAAATTAAGCAGACAAGCCGCTATAGTATATATTACACGAAGGAACAATAATAGAGTTCAAGTCTTATTATAAGCGCATTTATGATAGTTTACAATTTCTTTAAACAATTAGCACACTGTATGTTTAAACCCCATCCCCCCTCACCAACCAAACCGACGGAAACATTATGCATATGTATTTGAAATTCAATAAATATGTTTTACATGTATGTCAATTTTTCAACTTTGAATTCAATTATGTCGAGTAAACTACTAGTATACGGTAAGAGTTATCTGAACAGAATTCCACCGTCATTATGAATACAAGTAAATCAAATTATCAACGCTTTTAAACATGTGACCAGGTTCATAAAGATCTTAAGATCTATCCGAGACTTGTCATGGGATTTGTCTTAAGACATATCTTATTACCACGCTTAGAAAGGATATAAACTGAAGCTATTCTAAATTAAAATATCTTAGATAAACTGTATCCTTTTTAAAATGAAAATATCAACAAAATATGTGAACAATTAATGTGATTGTCAATCATAAAAATACTTGAATATTAAGCAAATACATTTTCAAAGATCCCTAGTGTGGTATTTGATTCACCAATGCTCAATTTTGTATCACTCATTACATATTTATCAGTCATTCTCATTTATGTGACTCGATTTTGAAATATCATTGTCGCTCAAGTTAAGATCGTTCTTTCTTAAAGTGAAGGGATAAAATTATACATGTTTTGCAGGACATGTAAATGATTTTGGAAGTTTCTTTCCAATTTATATGTAATAAATCGCCGTTTGAAATGCATTATTGTTATTTCAACAGCCGAATTATAGATGGCACAGTGGTTTCCATACGTCACTATATAGGCTAATGATAATGTTTGTCCTTTTTTTTTTTTTTTTATCTTTTTTTTTTTTTTTTTTTTTTGCTATTGAAGTAGACAAATGAAAAAATGAAAATATACATTTTTGATGTAATAAAACCCCATCATTTAGAGACTAACGTTTTTGCCATTCGTCAATATTTTTTAATCAAGGATTGATAAAACTTGTCGCAATGTTAGCATTACCTACCTACCTCCGATAGAAACTAAGCCAAAGACGATATTGTGTGAATAAAGTTTCATTTGAATATATCTTTTTGTAGGCATTTAAGTATATGATCAGTTTTTACTGTATGACATTTGCGTTGGTAAAAAAAAATCGCCATCTTCCGATTCTTTTCACTGTAATATGAATATGGGTTAACAAGTGTGTTTGCTTTTTCTCTGCGTAAACAATACACTCTAAATAATCCTATCCTATATATCCATTGGGTAGTTATATAGCTTAATTTTTGGCGATATTCAAAGTTGATAAAGATGTGATGTAAAAAAAAAACCAATAAATATATGACTTTTTGTTAACAAGTGTTACCGTGAACAAGCGTTGCTTTCTTTTATTTTCGAAACGAATATTACTTATCGAGATTTTTCAAATATCTAGGCAGCCGTGACGTAACAGTAAAGTAAAAACCACTAGTAAGAAAAAATTTACCACAACAGCAGCATTTTTGAAAGATCGCAACATTTGTTACTTAAAGTTTTTATCTTCATGTGTACTAGTACATTCGACTATAGATCATATGACGTATATGAATTTTTTATGACAATGCACATACATGTATTGAGAACATGAGTATACAAATCATTATAACGACACCCATTCAAAGCTGTATATATTTTCTTTTTGGTAAAAATATGCACTGACTCTAAGAGCAATGGTAACGGATGATAAGGAGCTTTGTTATGTATAAAGAAGTTATAATACAACGCCCGTTACCGCCTTTATTACACAAAGATACAGTTTTAAGTTATTTCTTTATCGGGTAGGTGTTTTCATTGTTTATATATGTAAAAACACATTTCAATATTTATCTTGTATAATGATTTATAAGCAATTAATTCAACATGAAAAGTGTATTGAATGAAATAATTGGTCACGGTGTATTTGCGGTTCTATATGGAAGGGGGAGGGGTCCGGATCCCAACTGAAAAATTATATCTACCGTACATAATAAATTTATCGAAAATAGGCCCCTTCTCTCAGCAAACGAAGATAATCCTCGGATCCCCCTCTTAAAGAAATGTGGATCTGCTCAAGCTAATCCAGTAATAATTTAGATTGAAAACGTCATATAAATTCGTCTATAATATTTGCATTCTTAAATGGTAAAATCTATATTAATATTCTTAAAGCAGTAAAACATTACCTGATTTAATTTAACATGATTTTTTTCCTCAGCGGTAATTTACACAGCAGAAATGCAAACGCCGGTGTTATATAGTGCCTTTTCCCCCTAGCCATCTTTCCCCCCGGAAAAATGGCTATATAGCAGTTCTTCCCCCCGGAAAAATGGCTATATAGCAGTTTTTCCCCCACGGAAAGCTGACTATATAGTGGGCTTTCCCCCTTTTTATAGCCAGATTACCCCCACGGAAAACCTGCTATATAGTGGATTTTCCCCCATTTTTACTTTCCGGCCATGTTTATTGCGGACAACTCGTGACAATAATTTGCAATAACTGATATGATATTAATTTCTCACAAAAAAGGATAATTATGGCACTTATTAATACATATAATAAAATACATGGTTTTTCAACCCCAAATATGAACTAAGGCATGCAACTTCATAACATGCATGTGTCATCATCGTTTATTTCACCTGTTCTCACCCCTTTATGGAACACCTTTTACACGGATTTCGGAATACCTCGAATCTTTTTCATCTAATCGATGCTTATCCACAGTTTTGACTTCGACGTTATGAACACGCGAGAACACATTTGAGTGAAAATACGCTGGTTTGGAAATTTAATTTTCCAATGTATTACCATCAATGTATAAGCTTCTCCCAGGAAACTAACTGACCAATCTTGACTTAATTTTGTAGAGGAAGGGAATAAAAGTGGAAATGTTTTACTCCCTTCGTCTAAAAGGTTATCAATTTTAAATTAATACCGTTAGAATTGACGATCTTAAAAACAAATATATATTTCTTCTGCTAAATATCAAACGGGAGACAGGATGCAATGATATGATGAGAAACTGAAATGTTTTAGTTTTACTTTGATTGATGGGGTTCTAAATCATGGATAAGGGTAAGTATTTTAATTATGTATTAAAAGCATATGTGAAGTTAGTGTTTACCATTTCGTTTTAAAGTTAAGCATATTCATATTTTTAATCACATTTCTACGAAACGCGAGATATTATGATTTAAACATTTTAAAAAACAATGAAATGTCTTCACAACCAGAACAATGTCGGTATCTTTGCTGGTTACTTTGGAAAATGTGAAATGGATCCTGAACTAACTTTATGTTTATATTGTCACTCACTATTTGCTAATTTTTCCACTTTTAAGTTTGCAACGTGATTTATAAATATACAATTTTGAAAACGACGCCATATAAATCAAGATGTACGATTCCATTACCTAAAAATTTATACTATTTGTTTCATATTTTTGCAATAAAGATTTACTTGTGTACCATATTATTTCTTCGAACAATTAAACAAGGGTAATTAAAAATACAAAACAAAAAAACCCCTCAAAAACAACCAACACATATATTGTGATGAGCTGACTTTTTTTTTAAATATAAGCTTGTTTTTCTAATCAACTAACAAGTAAAAAAGTCGTATATGCGCTTAGGTTGGTTATTTATTTTTGATTTTCGGTTTCTCCTTTTATGAATAAACGTTCATTGATTTATTTATCTAATTATCTATTTTATCATTAGTCATCGTATGAATTGATTAAATGTTTTGAAGAATAATGAATTTTACCCGCGTACCTTTTTTAAAAAATTTGTTTGTAAATTAAAAAAAAAAAGCAGCAGAATTAAAGTAATTTTCAATCATTTTGATAAAGAAATATATGAGTGGTTGTGTATTTTTAAATGATGGTTTTACTTTTAAATGACCGTAAAAATATGTTCATGTGGTCATCTATAGTTTTTGAGATATGGGGCCCTAAAAATACATATTCTTTATAATTGGATTTCAAACATCGGGCTCGAAAACAACAAAGGCTCCAACCCTGCATGGGGGCTTAAATTTTCGGTGTCATCTACTAGTGGTATACCACTATCACTGTGAAAATATGGTTAATTGGTCATCTGTAGAATTTGAGATTCGGGTCACCACTCATAGAACACTATTCAATCATTATAATGGGGTTTTAAACATCGGGCCCTGAAACATTAAGGGCCCCTACCCTGAGGGCTGAAATTTTCAGAGTCATCTTCAAGTGGTAAACCTTTGCCACCATAAAAATATGGTGATATGGTCATCTCTAGTTTATGAGACATTGGACCCTGAAGAATATGCACTATAAATATTATAATAGGATTTTAAAAATCGGGCTCTGAAACATCGGAAACAAAATTTCTCTAAAACAGAGGTTTAGCCTGGATGAAATTTTCACAAACAGACAAACAGTCTGAAAGATTTATCAAGAAATTCTTAAAACATTCTCGTTTAATACAATTTCAGAACACAGAATTATGAATATAAGTGTTTAACTTGTAAAACTTTTTTCAATAAATTACCTAAATTAAGTTCTATGTGTAATTCCATTACACACATGTTCAACTTTCAGCATCGTCTATAAAGATAATAAATCGGCAAAACGAAACTTAACCTGTACAGATGAATGCATATATACATGTATGCAACATGGGAGTGTAGAAACATTGATTTTAATCCTTACTGGATTTCCATAAATATTTTTTTAAAATCTGAACCAAAAACGTGCTGGAGAAACCCTACTATGGGGGAAAAGCTACTATATAGTAGCTTTTCCCCCCGGGGGGAAAGGGTACTATATAGTAGGTTTTCCGGGGGGAAAAGCTACTATGGGGGAAAAACTGCTATACAACACCGGTATTGGGAAAAAATCAAGGGCAAAAATAATAAAATGAGAGAGGAAAAGTAAATTTTATATGTTTTAAATTTTTTGTCAATGAACGTTATTATTAGCAATATTGAATTGCCTATTGAAGATATACTTACCTGGTATCATATAAAGGAATGTAG
Organism: Magallana gigas; assembly: GCF_902806645.1. Taxonomy (NCBI): domain Eukaryota; kingdom Metazoa; phylum Mollusca; class Bivalvia; order Ostreida; family Ostreidae; genus Magallana; species Magallana gigas. The sequence goes on along the minus strand of NW_022994865.1, from coordinate 303,448 downwards.
TTTAGAGTTTCGTTTAACATCCGTTACTTTATCTTTTCATGTTGTACCACTCAGACATATATATGTTTCTCACATTAAAGTAACTATCTTTGAAATGGATCTTTGTATGTAAGCAATTTGCCTCAATTGTCCTCGGTTTTAAAGGTTTAGCAATAGACTGCTCTATAATTTAAAAGATATATAGAATTAGTGAATTTTTAAACTATTTATTTTTTATTGCTGAAAAAAAACCCACGGTTTTTATAAGATTAGCATCCGTTACTGTGATCCCCCCCCCCCCCCCATGCAAAGAATCTGAGCTAGATTTGTAAATTAAAAAAATATGTGGGGAATATTTTCAGAAAAAGTATCATAGATGATGTTCTTTGAAAAACAAATTATTAAAACAATCTGGCAAACTTATTTTTTTAACAACGTAACCAGTGTTATGGAGTAACAATTCTGAGAATGACTGTTATACGTTTAGTAAAAAGTGAGTCCCTTTTTGTATTTAAATTTTATCTCCCATTTCAAAAATCAGCAAGGCTTGGTCACCTTATTTAGAATCGAAATCCTCCGAGACCCGAGACAGAGTTTTAAAACCTCCTACAAGTAATGGTAAGATACACATTTAAACTCTTGTAACTGGATATACGAGGGTCAATCAAAAAATACGAAGACAACGTGGCTGTCTATCATAGATTTATCATGAAAGTCATACTTAACAGATTAATCTGTGCACCAACACTCATGTTATTGATATGCGAAGTTTAAGTCCATTTGATGAGACGGTATTTTTGTTACCCCTTTTTAAAAACAACATGTTTTGTCACCATGGCGCACGGTAAACGTTCAAAACATGACGTCAAGATTAAACACGCACAGTTTATAGATATGCCCGCTTTATATCACGCTTAGTCTCTTGTCCTTCTCCTTACCCCCAATTTAAAATGGCACTGAAATCAGATGTTAAGTGGTTCGAACCACTTAACATCTGATTTGCACACATTTGTTCGAGAATCACAAGTTAGTTCTTCAAAGTTTTCATTTTCTAACAGTGTGTATCTTAGTTTTGCAGTAGGATAACCCTGAACGTCGGTTGACGTACTTGTTTTTTGACCGAATATTTACAGATATTTACTCTCTTTCAGACTGTTTTTTATATTCAAAATACAATTATCACCACCACCACAAAATTTATTACAATAAACACAAAACTTGCAAATAATTGTTGACTATATTTTTGCACCATTGAGCATTTTCACAGCTTGTATCGGCGTTTCCTGAGTTAAAATCCATTTGTTTGTTTCTTCTCGTTGCGCCGTGACGTCGGCGTCGTCGAAAGTTTTTTAGTCAAATTCTAGAGGACCATCTGTCTTTAGTTACAAATGTCTGTTCGACAAAACAATACATCCCGTCATTATTTGGTACATAGAATACCAGGCTATACTTAATTTGAGGTTTAATATTATTTGGTTTTTAGCTTATTTAAGAGATATTACTTTCAACATATATTGTTTAATGTTGACATAACACAAATTTTGACCGTGAGCGTGACCTCATTTTGCAGGATTAGATTCTAAATAATCTTAGATATAAATGAAATTTATCAACTTTTTTTCTTGCAAATTGTTGAAACTTTTGCTAAAATATGTCTACCAAATTTAGTACTGATATGACGTTAAGTAAACACAGCAATGACAAAAGTCTTCGTATTTTTTGATTGACCCTCGTATTATATTATATGCCGATCAGGCCGCATATTGTTATTTTTAATAAAATCCAAATACAAAAAGGCTCATTTAATCTACATGTAAATATATAAGATGGAAAACTTTTGGAAATATAGAAAACGGGAGATCAAATATTTAGTTTAATTGAAAATAGGCATCGCGACCCTCCCGAAAAAGCAATGTAAAATATTATTAGATATTATACCTGGTTACCAAACCATCCCCTCCCGCAAATATTTCCGCAATTAATTCATTCATATGTTGTTTGTATTATATTTAGACTCCAATACAAGTAAAGAAAAAATGATACATGTAGGTAGGTGTATTCAGTGAATCCATCAACTGTATCTCCCACATACATCCAAATGCATGTACATCTAGATTTATTGTTTGTGCTGCTTATTTATATCCAAAGTACTATTACATGATGTATATATTAGTTCATCTTAGTTTTAGAAGTGCTGGTTCACAATCTACATGCTTACTGTTGAGTTTATTGGAATAAGACAGCTGGTGGGATGTCTTAAAATAAAGTGAATTAGATATAAAAGTTTACATGATATTTTGTTCTGATATACGACGCAAAAAAGCACTTTTCCTGAATTAATGCCTAAATGTATATATTGCTACTGCAGTATTATTTCAATGCAGTTTACATTTCTACACAGATTTGATTTGAACATATTTATTGTGTAATTACACAAGAGGATTGGAAACAAGTTCTTACAACTTACGTGTTCCTCTCCTGATGATAATACATACAATATACACAATTATCATTCTTATGTTACATGTTACTTATAGTTAATAACGTTAAAGTAGTAATATTCATAAATATGCATTTACAAAGTATTTGCAAATATATAATAAATAGTGT